>BFEA01000333.1:594501-616798 GCA_003427395.1 Chara braunii
CCCCCCCCCCCCCCCCCCCCCCCCAAACTTAGACACCTCTCTACCAACCAATCCCCCTGAACCGGTACAACGATAGCCATGGAGAGCTATAGGCTAAGAGCCAACGAGGCAAGGGATCGCATCGATTGGAGAACTCAAGGGCTTGTCATTAGGAGCTGGAATGTCAATGGACTTGGGAATATAGTGAAAAGAGAAGAAAAGTTAAACGATTTCCTGTCAGGGTTAACAATGGAGAACAAAAAAGTAGTGGATATTCTACTACTCCAAAAAACTGAACGCCCCCTCTCGGTAGAACATGACAGAATCCGCTCATTCCTGGCAAGGAAACTAGGAGGCCTAAAAGATGAAATATGGTCAGCAAACCCCTCCACAAGCTCCAAAGGGACGGCAATCCTGATTCCCAAATCCTCTCGCCTATACAAAGCAGGATCAATTCTAAACAAGAAAGTTTATCTGGCTGAAGGAAGATGGTGCCTACTACAACTTAAATAGCAGGGGATCGCATCGATTGGAGAACTCAAGGGCTTGTCATTAGGAGCTGGAATGTCAATGGACTTGGGAATATAGTGGAAAGAAAAGAAAAGTTAAACGATTTACTGTCAGGGTTAACAATGGAGAACAAAAAAGTAGTGGATATTCTACTACTCCAAAAAACTCACCACACCTTCTCGGTAGAACATGACAGAATCCGCTCATTCCTGGCAAGGAAACTAGGAGGCCTAAAAGATGAAATATGGTCAGCAGACCCCTCCACAAGCTCCAAAGGGACCGCAATCCTGATTCCCAAATCCTCTCGCCCACACAAAGCAGGATCAATTCTAAACAAGAAAGCTGATCTGGCTGAAGGAAGATGGTGCCTACTACAACTTAAATGGAAAGAAGAGGAATTTATATTGATTAACCTATATGCACCAAATTCGACAACAGAGAGAACGGCCTTTCTGGAAAATCTTAGAAATTTGAGCTCACCATTGACCCCTTGTATATTGGCGGGCGACTGGAATGCCACCATGAACCCAATAACAGACCGTATATCTCGGTCCTCCAACAATGTCAATTCAGCAGAAGCAATACCGATTCAAGAATTGATGTTGGACCACAATCTGGTAGAACCATATAGAACCCTACACCCCACTAAAAGAGCATTCACCTTGGTCAAGAAGAATCATGCACATCACACTGCCTTCTCACGGATTGATTATTTCTTGGTGTCAGAAGTAATGATGGGGGCAGTCAAGGGTGCAGAGGTACTGCCTCTGGCCTCTTACACAGGGCTGGACCACAAACCAATAGAGCTAGTGCTATGCTTCGACCAAGTGGTCAAAAAGGGTGTCGATTTCCACAAGCTAAACAATTCCGTCCTACTCAGCCAAACCTTTCGAAAGGAGGTATATGACTGCTGGATGGGACAAAGGTCTGCATGCTTGAGTGCAGAGTCCCGGTGAGACTGGTTCCAAAAAAGTTATTCCACCCTTTCAATCACTGCGGCTAAAATTTCTAGAAAGCTCGCGTCCACAAGGAAACAAAGGAGACAATCTCTAGACTTTGCTCTAAAACTGTGGCTGAAACCAACTTGATAAATAACCCCTCCTCGCCACTGTATAATGACGTTTTTGAGAAGGCACGGGAGGAACTGGCTATTTGGAGGTGGTGGGATTTAAAAGGCCTACAAACAAGAGTCAGAATGTGCGAATATGAGCTCAGTGGTTCAATGACAAAATACTTCTCTGCCCGAATTAAGGTTAATTCAAGAGCTAACACAGAAGGTTTAAGACCTACAATGACCTCGGAGACGGTGACATCAGACAGCGAAGAAATGCTACAGATAGCCAAAAACTTCTACAAGGACCTCTATCACTCAAAGACCTCCACACCGATACCCGCCAGCACAAGGGAGGCAAGACAGAGAATGCTTCACTACCTGGAACAAACAATAACAGCCGAATAAGCCGAGGCACTAGATAAACCAATCACGATTGAGGAGCTACATCAAGCCTTACTAGGTATGAATAATGGTAAGACCCCGGGGATTGACGGATTAACGAAAGAATTTTGAGAATAATTATGGCCCCTTTTAGGAGTGAACCTGCTAAACTATTACAACGATAGCTGGACTAAGGGGGGCTCGGTAACTTACTCAGTAGTAGTGTGGTTACACTACTTTTTAAAAAAGGTGACAAAGAAGACGTTAAAAACTATAGGTCAATCTCACTCCTTACACTTCCATACAAAATTATGGCCAAGACCCTCTCCAAACGACTCACTCAAATCACAAATAAATGCTTCCACATTCATAAAAAAGGCTTCATCCCAGGTCGATACATCCTAGATAACGTACTGACGCTTATGCGGTAAGGAAGATTAGGGAGAGGAAAATAAATGCTGCCATACTTTTTTTTTATTTTGAAAAGGCCTATGACCAAGTTAACTGGGATTTCATGGAAGCGAGCATGGAAAAAATGGGAGTTGGACCGAATTTCAGAAAATGGAGCAAAATACTGTACAAAGATGCAACGGGTTGTGTCCAAGTCAATGGCCTTCTGTCGGACTGCTACTCGATGTCTCGCTCAGTCCGACAAGGGGATCCACTGGCCCCATCAATCTTTTTGTTTGTAATGGAAGCTATTGCATCATTCCTACGCAAGAACCCGCCAATCCAAAGACTCTCTAGCACCAACATAGGCTCAGCTCACCAAATAGATTTCCCCACAGCTATCATGTTTGCGGACGACCTAACTGTCTTGATTAGAGCTACTGACTCATCATTCAGGACTTTGGCTAAAGCAATGGAAACTTTCAAATTGACCTCAGAAATGAAGATCAACTGGGGGAAGACAATAGGATGGTGGCTATCAGATGAGGACCCCCTGATATTACAAGGAGAGGAAGCAACTATGGCTTGGGAGACGCCAGACACCCCCACCCGGTACCTTGGTATACTCATGACAAGAGAAGGTCTAGCACCCCAAATGGGCGAGAACATGCCGACCAAACAAATCAACAAATTAGGAAGGTGGGGCAATGTCTTCACATCCCTTATTGGACGAGCCCTAGTCCTTAACACTTCGGTCTTCTCAATGATGTGGTACTTAGCCTCCATCTGGACTGTCTCGAATAACTCTATCAAAGAACTGAACCGAAAAGCCAGGCTCTATCTATGGCCAGGAGACCCCAACAAAGAGAACAGTATATCTAAAGTCGCATGGCACTTTGTCACGAGAAGCCCGCTAAAGGGAGGTCTAGGGATTATAGACCTTGGAACAGAAACAAAAACCCTGCAGATTAAGTGGATTATCAAACTTTTGATGAACCCAGATAGCGTATGGCATAAATTAGCCATGGACAGCATCAGATCGCTAGCTTCGGTGCCCTCACGAGAGGATATGTCAGGACTGTTCTGGGTAATGAATAAAGATTGGATCATAGCCACACGCAAAAGGAATCGAATGAGGGACGCCAGGCTAGGGGGCTATAGGCCTGATACTCCATATTGGACGTCGCTACTTCGAATCAGGAGAAAAATATACCTAACAAGTCCAACAGACCTAGATCTAAGGATGAAGTACTAAGGCAACCGCTCTTCGGGAACCAATGGGTGACAAATGAGGGCGACAACCCCCTTTTCTTAGAACACAAATGACTCTCCTGGGTCAAAAAGCGGCATATGGAAAATCGCTCACATATGGAATGAGGACAGGAAACAATGGAAGACGGAACATAAAATTAGTTCCCAACTGAAAGGATGCCACAAACGACGACCCAATCTCCAGTATATTGTCAGGCTTATTCCACAGGAATGGAAAGATATCTTGACGGAAGCCGCTCCATGGAAAACCGGAGAATGCGGACTTAAGATACAAGAAATGATTCCCTCGAGAGCTTTCCAATTCTCCCACATGGAACGAGACTCACATACCAAGGCCACCTTCCTCTCCTTTCCAATCTCCACGACTGCTACCAGTACGCCGGTCATCCTTAATAGCAATGTCGAGTCGGTAGTCTTGGGGGACTCCTTCCTACTTAGGAAGATAAGGGTCCTTGGCTCTTGGCCCAAGTCAATCTTTAAACCGGACACAACAATCCACAACTTGGAGTTCGACCCAGCTGAATGGGCATAGATGTCGGACAAGACCAAGAACATCAAAGTCAAAATCCCAATTCATGAGTATACAGTTAAACTAGGATACAGACTCTCACTGAAAACAAAGGAACCCGACCCTATCATTAAAAAAAGATGGTACAATCTACTGGGCCAAGAGGCAGACAATCTCACGCAGTGGAAAAAATTCAAGCGTATCAGGCCAATCAAAATTAAAAGCTTACAATGGCTAGTCGCCTACGCGACATTACCAGTGAACCAATGGCCACACACGAGGCGTAAAAGTTCAGATCCCAACAGCTCAGACTTGTGCATGGTTTGTAATGAAGGGACGGTAGAAGACATACTTCACTGCCTAATACATTGTAGAGAGGCGACAGACTACTGGGCAACAACCTCGACACTCTAAGACTCCCTATACCCAACACCCTTCCCCAAACATCCCATCCAATTTCTTCTCTTGACTAACATCTTGCAACAGCTCCAAAAGGCAGAAAAAATATGGTTTGGACTCATCAGAAAGGTTACATTATGGGTCATATGGAAAGAAAGATGCAGCAGAACGATTGAAGGACTGTCCAACCCACGCGTGGAAGTTTGGGTGGAGACGGAAATGATGATTCAAGCCGAAGTCCTCTGCAGATGGAGGAAGACCAAACAGTCATGGACGGAGGACGAGGAACAACGAAAGAAGGAGAGATGGACCTTCGGCAAGAACTGGTTGATAAACGGCAAGATTGCGGAGTTACGAGAAGACCCCATTTACTGGAAAGAGTGGCACAACTCAACCCCAGGAAGGATTCACCAGCAACAGATAACTGCGGATGGACAAGACATTTCATGATCAGACATCCAAGAGGGGGAATAAGACGAAAGTAAGGGTGTCATGGAGCAGGATAGTAATCGAGGGTTTAGGGATTAAGGGTTAAGGGATTATCAGAGAGGGTAAAGAAATTTCGGGCAGGGGTCAGGGTGGCTCTCGGATAAGGATGGATAAAAAAAGGTACAAGGAACATATAGACAACCGGGCAAACTCTTTTTAGGAATTTAAAACTATTTGACAACCCTAGCCACTAGGTCTTAGAGAAGACTTTCCCTACCAGACGAGGACTAGCAACACACAAGCACAATTGAAGTTTACCAGGACCGGGAGCAATCAATGCTGACCAGGGGTCCTTCAACCATATGGAATGAAGTGTGAGCGTGTTTCATGATGTAATATTTTATTATGACTTGCCAGGGGAATAGGAACCAGACTGATGCTCCCCAGAATGGAAAAGGAGCCAGGGTCCATAAGGACCTGTTTTTGTTATAAAAAAAAAAAAGGTTGCGCATCTTGAGAGGACTGCAGACTGCTCAAACATCTCCTCTTCCAGTCTGTTTTATTGCTGATGCTCTGCCAGCAAGTATTGAAGACCCAATGAGTTTCCTCTTTCCCCTGCTCTCCTCCTCCCTCCTCTCTCCTCCTCTTCTCCCCTCCTTCCCTTCCTTCCCCTCTGATCTCCTACCTTTTCCCCTATGCAGGATAAGTAACTGGCATAAGAATGAGCATCACTAAGAGAACAGACATGGTGGGCGTTGCACCTTTCAGAATACAACAATCAAGGCCATTTCATTAGAATATTACAATCATTTAAAATATCATATATATATATATATATATATATATATATATATATATATATATATATATATATATATATATATATATTGTGGGATGGAGGATTAAACCACTCACCTGCTCGAGCATTGCGTAGTTCGATTTGAGGTCCCTCATTGCTACTTGTAGGACAGCAATGGTAAAGCCTCCTTCGCTGGTATAATTACAATCCTCTGACTGTCGTTGGGGAAGATCGACATCAAGCTGAAAGGCGATTGCAAGAAAGTCTGATGGTGTATAAAACGGGCGATGGAGAATGTGAAGACAAGTGTAAAAAACGGGCAATGGAGAACGTGAAGACAGATATGAGTTGTTGTTAGAGCACAAAGATTGGTGAGGTTCTCAGGCTAGTTTGTTGGATGCTGGCCAACAAGTACGACTTTTGCAATGGCTTTACAATAATGTCTCCAATTATGACATGAGAACAAACATTGGAGAACGCGAATGCCCCATCTGAAAATTGCAGCATACCTGCCAACGTTACACAGCTCAACCTCGTGACCCATTTACTGACCACATCAAGGTCAGACATGCGCATGAGGTAGCTCGTGCTACAAACTTGCGCCATGTGTTACAGCCGGATTGCACCCCGATCCTCAAGCGACCACACATGTTTGTGTATGTGACAAACTGATGTCACCCACGTGTGTCCAGTTTTGTAACTTCATTAATGTGGCCTTGAATATTACTCCTTGCATGACCTTACCCGACTCCTCTGATTGCGAATGCCGCAGAGCCTTTCCACATTGTTCTGATCTTGTGGATGACCATATTGTGTCTGTTGACTACAATATCATTTCCGATATAGCCTTCGCAATCTTTTTAAAGAAGGCTCGAAGTATCGGTTGGATGGGAAAACTGCTGATGTGCTCCAGACACTGGCAATTGGACTAAATGAGTACATTGCCAATTACAAAAGGTTGTTGGTAAAACATTATCGATCTGCTTCTTTCTCGTCTCTTTCTCAGAAGTTGAACAACTGACGCATTGTCAATCCAATGCATCTTCGTTCTCCAATCACAGGAGTCAGCCACGTTCACTACGTTCTACACATGCCACCATCTTCAACAACACTTTGTCATTGTCCCTGTGGACAAAACATCACACAATTTGGCAATTTGCTCCAAGAATTGGTATCTGTTTCATCTCTCTACCCATTTGGACAGTCCCACTTATACTCGTCCTCAAGAGTCCGTTGCTGATGTCCTTGACCACCATGCAGTGTGGAATGACCATTAGGGTTACACCCACACAGATACCCTACCTGACCTTTATCATGTGCTCAAAGCTCACAAGTCTCCTCCAACTCTTCGCAACATTCTTGGAGTCACAACATGCTCTCGTCCAACAATGAACGGCCTCCTCACAAACCGTTGGCTAGCACAACGACTACTTCGTTGTATCTCAGCGCTGCTTTGCAAGGAGTGATCTCTACTCTTCGCGAGAAAGACACTGAGCTCTATCAACAGACTGGTGTTCGACGGTGTTGGATCGTTAAGAGTGTCGATGAAGTGGTGAGGCTGGCATCCCTTGACTCGGACATAACGTTGGATTTGGAGGCCATCTCGGCAGTCGAGGACCTTGAGCGGGCGCCTCCTTTGGCGGGCCCGTTCGGATTTCCTCGTGCTCGGGATATCATGATTGACAAAGTTTCTTCCTTTGGTCCTCTTGAGAATACGAACGTGCATGCGAGTCGGTGGGTGATTAGCGCACAAGGCGGAAGAAACTTGAGTGGCGGGACCTTTTCTGCAGGAGTACCGTTTCGTTCCCCGCCGTCCGCGGTGGAGAGGTTGGGCATAAGTATGCCCGCGGGACTCTGCCCCACCTCGGACTTCAAAGTTCTCACTTGAATATTTGCTACTACTATCGAGGCCGGCACCGGACCCCTCCTCACCCAGGCTACGCTTAGGTTTGCAACTGGCCCGCGTCTGCGACCTTGCGGGGTGGCGAGAGAAACTAAGGTGGGCCCTATCTGTTGCCAGGCCGAAGAGGTGGCAGGCCCTGCCTTAAGGAAGAGGGCGGAGGAGGCTGTGGCAAGGCAGCAGCATCGCTGCCGTGCCGACCATTTGTCGGTCTTGGGTATAGGGGCGAAAGACTAATCAAACCGTCTAGTAGTTGGTTCCCTCTGAAGTTTTCCTTACGGTAGTAGGCGTTAAGCATCCGATCGAGGAGCTCGTCCCCGTTCTGACTGTCGAACTAGTCGAAGTAGCTGGGGGAGCCGCTGCTCTGAGGCGTTGGCAGACCCAGTGGGAGTGAGAGGTGGCCAGCGTAGGAAGGAAGAGCGGAGAGGCCGGGATTGTCGGGTTGTCAGGTCGGGCCACTACACCTACCAGGTGCTGCGTTAGTAATTGCAAATGAGAAGGCAGGGAGCGGAGCACACTGAAGGCTGGGCCAACGGACATGCCGCTACGGGGCGACTGTCGGGCAGCACCGAGCAGCAGCAGGCGGAGTAACAACGTACTGAGCGGGGGCGGAAGGAAGAAGAGAGTTGGGCACGGGGGATGAACCTGGGCGTGGGAACGCACCAGGTGCATGCGAACAAAAGGGGGGCTGGAGATGGCGGAGAGACTGGTCGGGCGCAGCCAGAAGTGGTAGTGGCGGGTTGAAAACGGGCGGGGGCTAAGGCTCCACGGGAAGGCAGGGCGGAGAGATGAATCAGCAGGCGCAGCAAGAGGGTTAAATGAATGTGGACGGGGAGCGTGACGGGTTGCATTCGAGGATGGAGACGAGGGGCGGAGTAGGCAGAACACGGAAGGCGGTTGTTAGTGAACGGTTTTGGGGAGGGAAAAAGTCGATCCCGGGGGTTTGGGCCCGGGCGAATCCGATCCCGAGCTTAGTTTTAGAGGTAGGTTAGTGAATTTAAAGGTTAGTAGAAAAACCTGTGCGCGGTGGCTATGGCGGAGTGTCGAAGGGAGAAGGAAGGAGAGCATAACTCTCTCGACTCGGGGCGGAATCAGGACAGGTAGGAGGCGATCCCGGGGTTTCGGCCCCGGGCGAAACGAATGGTACGGTCAGATTTGGAGGAGAGTAAGTAGAATTAGAGTTAGGTGAAAAAGTATGTGCGTGAGGATAACGGAGGAGAAAGAAGGAACGGGCATTCCTCGTTCGATTTTGAGCAGAGTAAAAGGGACAAAGATGGTGGACGGGGGTTTCTGGACTAGGCAAGTCCGATGGAGAAGTTAGTTCTAACTGTAGAATGTTAGTTTTGGAGATAGATAGAAAAGAGTCGCGCGAGAAATGGCGGAAGTGAAGGATTGCAGAAAAAAAAGAAAAAAAAAAGAACTAGCTCACTCGATTCTGGGTGAAGATGCAAATCTTGGGTTTTAATGGCTGGCGAGCTTGAATCCGTTGTTAGAAGAGGCTGAGATTGAGTGGAGTAAGAGGTAATAGAGAAGGGGCTGCGCCGAGCTATGGCAGGTGAGGAGGGAGGAAAAGAGGTCCTGTACTCTCGTTACTTGGTGGATTCAGGTAGAGAAAGGTGTAGATAGGGGTTCTAGTGTTAGGCGAATTCGAATATGAAGTTAGATTAGTAGGAAGATTGGTGGGTTTACAGTTAGTAGGAATTGAGGCTGCGTGAAAGCTATCGGGAAGCAAGCATGGCCGGGTTTGGGCGGTCGAATTTTCGCCCGATTGAGCGTGAAAACGGGTGACATAAAAAGAAAGAATGTGGCGCCTTGGGTATGGAGAATCTGATCCTACACTTAGTTGGGGAAGAAGGTTAGTAGACCGGGAGTTAGAAGGAGGATGGATCTAGAGAGGGAAATGGGCAGGGTACATGCGCAAAGACGGCGATGGAGGGGGAGTGGTACGAGCAGAAGGGGCTGACCGCACCTAGTTCTGGTTGAAAACGAACGGGGAGAGGCTGAGAACAAGGGGTTTCAAACGTTGCGAAGCTAATGGCGAAGTCCGATTTTCGATCCGGGAAATGGTTCCGCGGGTACGACGAGTAGGATCTGCGCCTAGAGGAAGTGGCCTATAGCTGTGCAAAAAGGGAGTGCACCTGCCCGTACGGAAGGGCAGGTTCGTGTGATTCAGCATAGCCTGTTGGTAGTAGTGGTATGCAGCATGCCGAGTGGGTGGGCACCAAGCAATGTAGAGGTGCTCACCTGTACGAAATGAGCGGCGGTATACTGCCGCATTATGGACGAAAAACCATTTGGTTTGTGCTCATGCAGATAGAGCAGCGTGAGTCAAAAGGGAAGATTGAAAGGTACATGTTGGTTGGTGCGCCGGTCATCTCCTCGGTCGGAGCGGCGGGACCGAGGCGGCGAGATTGAAGGTTTACCTGTTGGCTGGCTTGCTGCCGAGCAAAGCAGTCACGGTCAGACTAGGAGTTTGCAGGCTTGCCTCTCAGGCTATGGGTTGTTGCCTCAAGTACCGAAGACGGGGAGTAAGCTGTTGTAGCATGGAGCAGTAAGAGAGATAGGAGAAACGGCAGGAAAGAAGGGTGCGGAGGCTTACCTATGGAAGTGTAGAACGTGCGAATGAGTCGGAAGTTAGGGCCACTTTGTTAAAATAGGGACTGTGTGTGGGCTGCTGTTGCAGACAACTACTGTTGTGCTATTGACCGACGCTG
Organism: Chara braunii; assembly: GCA_003427395.1. Classification (NCBI taxonomy): domain Eukaryota; kingdom Viridiplantae; phylum Streptophyta; class Charophyceae; order Charales; family Characeae; genus Chara; species Chara braunii. Next base: position 604,837 of record BFEA01000333.1, read on the forward strand.
GGTTTTGCGCCTACGTGTATGGACTGTTACACGCCGCTGTGCGGCCACGATAGGGCTGAGGAGAGGTGTAGAGACTTGGGGAGGCGGACAGGCTGGACGAGTAGGGGGGTTAGTGGTGCGATTCGAGAGGTCGTCAGGGGATTGATTTCGGAAGTTTGACTTCAAAAGCTGGCCAAGCTGTTACAGTGGCCGCCATTGCGGGGCCCTCGGGCGTAGCACTCTCGCGAGCCTGAGCGCACCATCCTTGGATCTGAGAGACTAGAACCTTCTCCTTCTGCCTTTCTAACTCTAAATCTAGTCTACTGGTTCTGAGAGGAAGGCGGCAGGCGGGATTGCAACCCGTAGGACTGCAGCAAGACTCTGTGGGGAGTCTGCCTACCGATTGCGGGAGCTCTGCCGGAACTCAGGAGGAGTTCTGAAGGCAGGGAACTGACAGGTAGCCGTTGTTTTTCCCTCTATAAACCCAGTTATAGCCTCTACCTGTATTTCCCATTGCATCTCTGACTGAATATATGGTGTTCAACCCTACTCTAAGTTTTGGTTTGACTTTCAGGACATTAACCCAGATTAAGTAAAAGAATGTCTGTTCAAGTTCAGTTTCAGCTTTATTTGTTGTATGAAATCAGATTGTTGAAAGGAGCCGCATCTGGGGAAGGCAGGATGGAGGGCTGTTTGATTGAGGGTTTGACTGGGTCATTAAGGCTTGGAAGTCCCCATAAGTTTGGGGAGACTAAGTGCTTTGTTTATTTTGGTTTGCATGGAGTGTCAGACACTTCTATAAGTTTAGGGGGTCTTATTGCTCATGAAGGGTCAGACTGTTCTATAAGTTTAGGTGGCCTGACTGCTCTAACTTGCGAGGGCTGATTGTGCATGATTTTGAGGAACTCGGGGCATTCAATAAGTTTTGGTGCCTTGGGTTGCCTTGTTTTCATTGGGGTTTTATCTGTTTTTTTTATTTTTGAACGAGGAGGTATGAGTTGTTCTATAAGTTTAGGTGGCTCAATCTCTTCCTGTTTTTATTTTGAAGAAGTAATCATGGCAAAGGGGCAGACCCTTCTGTAAGTTCAGGGGGTTTGACTCAATGTCACGCACATGGTGGTTCAGAGAGAAATGAAACTGGCAGAGAGTTAGATCCTTTTGTAAGTTCAGGGGGTCTGACTCAAAACCTCGCACATGCTGGAACCCAATGGTTATAACTTGGCTATACCTTATTATTATTTTACTTAAGAACGAGCTAATCAGACTGCTCTATAAGTTTAGGTGGTTTGACTATAGCCTATCATAACTTGAAGAGAGTACAACTAAGAATAAAATTGATGGTAAGTCGGGGCAGGCTGAACCTAAGTTAGTTCAGTCATATGCAGCCTTAGAAGACAAAAGGAAAGACATTTATATATAACTTGGATATCTTAAGCAAGTTTAGGGCGACTAGAGTGGTCTAGTCATGTGCCCAAAGAAGAGAAAAGTAGTTGTGCCCTCTGTTTGTGTATACTTGGTCAAGTCAGAACGCTCTATAAGTTTAGGTGTTCTGACTGTAGGCCTGGCTAAGTTGGGTGTGTTCTGTAAGTTCAGGCGGCCTGACCTATGCCTTATGTAAGTTGGGTATAAAGGGCTAAATCATTGAGCGATCATGAACTATTGTCTGTTCAGATTGACTTGGGGATGGTGAGAGTACTTACCTTTGTGTTTTGGCCTGCATGTGACTGGGTGAGGCTACTACTTGGTCGAAGTTTCAGTTTGATAGGTAGTTGTTTTAGTTGCTCGCCACGTGCTAGAGTTATAGGAGTTAGTTTCAATTCTTGCATTTTCTGAGCTAAGTTTTTTTTTTACTAAGATCAATTCTCGCATTTTCTGGGATCATTTTTTGTACTTGGCTTTGTATAAATCTTGGCAAGCTACTTTCTCTATGGGAAGCGTTGCCGAAATTTCTATAAATCCAAGGAGTTAGTCAATTTTTGATTTGTCAAAGTTCAACTTGTCTTTTCTTTATATCTAATCTAATAAAAATTTGGAAAGTCTCCTTTTCTAAAAGGAGTGCTACCCAAATTTTTGCTACTTCAGGGAGTTAGACAAAATTAAACTTTGAGAAGTAAAAATTATTCTCAAATTCTGGACTTAGCTTTGTATAAATTTTGGAAGAGCACTTTTCTAAAGGGAGTGCTGCCGAAATTTCTGCAGGACTATAGAGTTAGTTAAATTTTTTCTAAGTCGAACTTAAGTTGTCTTTTGAGTTTATATCTGACTTAGTATAAATATGAGAAGTCTCCCTTCCTAAAAGGAGTGCTGCCCAAATTTCTACTAATTCAGGGAGTTAAACAAAATTTGACTTTCCAGAGTTAGAGATTGTTTTTGCTTTCATATCTGGACTTATATAAATTCTGGAAAGACACTTTTCCTACGGGAAGCGCTGCCGAAATTTTCTTAGTTCAAAGGAGATATATTTTGACAGGTGACGATTCTTGTAGTCCACTCTGAGTAGGGAAGATTTCGCCATGAGTCTACCTTTCTTTTGGGCGCTTGCTTAGAGGTAGGCTTAAATATAGTTAACTAGGATGATTTAGGTAAGATCGTGATATGCAGATTGTTCTCCATGGACTTATAGGTTTAGTCTGGGCTTTGACCTGTCTTGTGTTACATGCTATTTTGATCGATCTGATTCAGGACTTGAGGATCATCTTCTGTTATCACTGATAACAGGTCGGTTGTCGATTCCTCAGTTTACGATTCAACTCCAATTCACTTCTGTCACTCAACCTAAAGGTTTTAGCCTTGTATTTGAACTGTTTTGTTGTGTTTTCACCTGGACTTTATCGAATGGTCATCCGGCAAAAGTACTGAATATTTATTTAAGAGTTGAACGAGTGAGGCTTGTATGGCAAAAGCAAGGGGTATGAGTGCAAGGAATGGTTGAAGTTGACCCCGTGTAGTGCGTGAAATTTTGGATGAATCTTTGATGTGATTGCAGGTGCGTTTGTGGTTCGGACTTTGGATGTGACTGTCTACGATTACATATATATATATGGTTGAGAGGAGCCCCACTGCAACTGTGAGAAGTGAGCGTCCTATATAATTAACCCTCATATATTTACAAGTACCCTGGGTATTTGAGAGACCTACTGTATTTGTGGATAAGGCTTATCCAGATTTTGTTTTGAGAGAGAAGGGAAATTCTCTTTTTACACTTGCTTTTTAAAGTTTGTATGGTTGGACGTTGTAGTCCGTGGTCGTCGTCAAAGTCAAACCCCTTGACTTTCGTCCAGGCCCGGAGTAGGACTCATCTCCAAGGCAGTAAGGAGCGGCTGCCACCACATGCATGAACCTGTGTACCACCCACTCTGCACAGAGTGCAGAAGAGGGTGTGTGATCTTCAACCGCACATTGCGGTTGTCCAGCGTCAAGAGATTAACCCTCAAGGCGTGTGTCAGCCGACACTTGAGTGTCGAATGCGATCCTCGAAATTAACGAGGACCGCATAAGTACGGGTACTATATGGTACGCCATCATTGCGACCGCTTCCGTACGCTTGCATTGCGAGTCGATATGAGTTAGCCCTGCGTCCGCTCGGTCTTATACTAAGTCTCGCGCGCGACGCCTATTTGATTTCCTTATCGGAAAATTATGGGTTGGCTACCGAGGGGCTAGGAGTGTTGTCGCGTTGTTTGGGTTGTGTCGTTTCGAATGTGTGTGTGTGTGTGTTTTATTTTTGTGTTCGTAAAGTGATGTGCGCGTGGTGTGTGGGATGCGTCATAGTCGACCGACGACGAGCTGCGCTTGGGACTTCAGCCCCCCATGATGTCGGTTCGCGTACGGGTCCGATAGAGGCGTATTACCGCGCGTACCCCCTATGCTACAACGAACGAGAAACGCCCTCGGCTGGTCCACCTCTGCGACTGCAACTGGTTAGCTCTCGTACTGTGGACTGGTAGCTCGGCGGGGATACGCCCATCGAAGCGAGTGAAAGTTCCCGTAAGGTGTAGGTAAGTTGTGCCTCGCGTAGGCCCTATCCTGTCGTAGGGGCTCGCGAGAGGTATGGCTGGCGCACTTGGCCGGAGAGGCCTAAGGAAGCTCCATATGTATATTTGCGACGAAGGATTTTATCCAACTCCTGCGTGACGAGGCCGGGAGGGTCTCGCGCTGCCTCGTGCGGTGCCGGACCGATGGGCTCGACATCGCAGAAAGTCAAATTCAAAATCTGAACCACAGAACATACCTGCAATCACATCAAAGAGTCGACCAAAGTCCACAAACTACACGGAGTCAACTTCTACCAAACTCTATACTCATACCCCTCGCTTTAGTTGTACAAGCCCCAACCTTTGTCCAACCAAGCATAATTTAATACTCAATACCTTTGTTAAATGGCCATTCAATAAAAGCCCGGGTGAAAACCTTAATAAAACAATAGAATTCATCAGGGCTAAAGCCTCTTTGGTAAGTATTTGAGGATGAATTGGAGTTAAGTCATAGACCGACGAATCGACAATCGACTTGTTATCAGTGATAACAGAAGAGGATCCTCGTGGGACCAAGCTGAATCTATTCCAGATCCTGAATCAAATGATCAAGAGGACCTGTAACACAAGACATGTCAATCCCCAAGCTACATCTATGAGTCCGAATCGGGAATAATCTTCATAATCACGATCTTACAAATAATTATTATACTTAACTAAGTATGAGTCTACCCCTAAGTCAGCGCATAAAAAAAAAGTCTTTCTTTGACATAATCTCCTCTATATAGAGTGAATTGTCAGAATTGTCATCTGTCAAAATATAATCTAACTTGTCTAAACTAAGAAAATTTTGGCAGCGCTTCACGTAGGTAAAATATTTTTTCATAATTTCTAATAACTCAAATATGAAAACAAAAACCAAACTGTAATTTTAGAAAGTCAAATTTTGTCGAACTCCCTGAATTAGTAAAAATTTAGACAACACTTGCTTTAGAAAAGAAGAATTTTCAGATTTTTATTAAGTTAGATATGAACCCAGAACAAATATGAGTTTAATTAAAATAAAATTTAACTAATTCCTTAGATTCGTAAAAATTTCGGCGGCACTCCCTTTATAAAAGTGTTAATCGAAGATTTATACAAAGTTAAGTTCAGAATCTAAAGTGACTTTGAATTCTTAAGGTCCAATTTTGTCTAATTCCTTGAATTAGCAAAAATTCGGGCAACACTCCCTTTAGAAAATGAGACTCTCCATATTTTATAGAAAATGAGACTCTTCAAATTTTTACTAATTCATATATAAAAGTCAGACAAGTTGAACTTTGAAAATAAAAAATATGACTAACTCATTGGTTTTGTAGAAATTTCGGCAGCGCTTTCCGTAGAGAAAGTAACTTACCAAAATTTATACAAAACCAAGTATAACCAAAGATCCTAGAAAATGCAGAAATTGACTTAAGTAAAATAAACTCAACCCAAAAAATGCAAGAATTGAAACTAACTCCTATGGCTCTCGCACGTGTCGAGCATCTAAAGCAACTACCTATCAAACTGAATCTCGGACTAAGTAGTAATCTCACTCATCCACATGTAGACCAAACAAAAAATGTAAGTACTTTCATCATCCTAAAGTCATCATGTCAAACAATAGTTCATGATCTTTCAATGATTTATCATTTTATACCCAGCTTACATAAGGCATAAAGCTAGACCACCCAATCTTATGGGAACCTGTCTAGCTCAGCCATAGAATATACACAAACACATGGCACTACAATTTTTATCTTCTTTTGGCACATGACTAGGTTAGCCAGCCTAGTCGCTCTGAACCATTTAAGTATCCAAGTTATATATAACTGTCTGCACTTTGTCTTTTAAGGCAACATATAACTGAACCAGTCGTCTTAGATCAGAATTCAACCTGTCCCTTCTTACCACAATTTTTATTATTAATTCATACTCTCTTCAGTTGGTGATAAGCTATAGTTAGACCATCCAATCTTATGGAAAAATGTCTGACTAGCTTGTTTATAAGTAAGTAGTATAAGATATAAACAATTTTAACATTTTGGTTCCAGCATGTGTGCGGCTCCAGACCAGACCACCCAATCTTATGGGAACCTGTCCTGTCCTTCACCTGAATTTCTCTTCAAAATAAACAAGAGAGAAACTAATAAACACCAGAAACCCCAAACGAAACAAGCCGACCAAGCCATCCAATCTTATGGAAAAATTATTGGTTCCTGAAAATCAAGCACAAACAGTCATCGCAAGTCAAAGCAACCAGACCCACCCAATCTTATGGGAACCGGTCTGGTCCTTTAGGCAATCAGAAATAAACATAGCAATGGGCCCTCCAATCTTATGGAGACTCTCCCATCCTTTAGTTGACCCAGTCAAACATGCAATACTGTCTTCTTCCCATCCTTCTCTCGGATGCAATCCCACAATCTGCTTTCAGTCAAACCAACAAAACTGAAACTGCAACTTGCACAATCATTCCTCGTTTGTCCTGAAACTCAAACTGAAAGTCAAAGTAGGGATGCAGGCAATATACGCAGTCAATCATAGCAAGAAATATAGTTAGGGGTTATACTGGGTTTATAGAAGGAAAGTGAAACCTTTACCTCTCAGTTCTCTGCCCCCAAAAATCCTCCCGAGTGTCGACAGAGCTCCCACAATCAGTGGGTTGACTCCCCACAGAGTCTTGCTGCGGTCCTACGGGTTGCGATCCCGCCTGCCGCCTTCCTCTCTGAACAGGCTAGACTGAGAGTAAGAAAGGCAGAAAGGATGGGTTTCAGACTCTCGAGATACAGGAGAGGGACAACTCAACTCGCAAGAAAAGACCTTGTAATCTTAAGTCGCCTAAGGGTCCCACAATGGCAGCCAAAGTGCAAGACCGCTTGGCCTGCCGAAGTCAAACCTTCATCTGCTAACTTCCTGACGACCTTCCAACTCGGCGCAACCTTCTTCTTCCAAGAACTCAACTACCCCTCTAAGCTCACAACCCCAAGTTCTATTAGCTATGCAATACAAACCTGCAACCTCGCGATCGATTTGTTGCTGCACAGGTTGGCCGAACGAGGGGCGTACCGGCAAGTTGACAAGCCTGCAGTCTCGGCAACCATTTCCAGTCCCGCAACTTGCCTTTCACTACTCCGTTTGGTGGGGTGAGCAGTATATTACACACAGGTAAGCCCCAAACTCGCTGCTCCTGCTTCACAACGTCAATAGGACAGGCCGGGCCGCTCAGCGGCCAGTCGGTAAAACTACAGTGCCCGCAACTGGTCTCTTAACTGATCCGGCGAGCAATATACCAGCCAAACAAGTAAGTCTACAGTCCCCGCCCTCATCGCCACTCTTGATCGTTAAGACGAACAGTCTGTTCCTCAAACAAGCCTTCATCTCGTCGGTTTTCCCCATCATAATGAGCAGAACACCAGCTGTCTGGTGAGTCTTTGCCTTCGCCGCCCCCTTGTCATTAACGTCATACATCGGATGCGTGGTACAACGGTTATCAGGTACGCTCCCAAGCCGGCAACCCTCCTGCTGTTACTGCGTTCGGCGGACTGAGCGGTGCCCCGACCCTTTATGCATCCGGCCCAAAACATCGCCTGGAGGCGCTTTTTCCGCTCGTTACTACCCCTGTTGCTTCTAACGCACCTGTCGGACTTCCTAGCCGCGTTCATTCCATCCTTGCTCCCTTGTCTGACTCTGTGTGTGTGTGTGTGTGTGTGTGTGTGTGTGTGTGTGTGTGTGTGCGAACCTCAATTGATGTGCGCGGTGTCCCTCCCGTAGAAATAAATGAGCAAATTCGAATGAATCTTCCGCTAGAACGTGGAGAGATACGTTTTCACTCTGGAGCCTTCTTTCCCGCACGCAGCTCATGCCTCACTCAGCACATAAACTGCATCTTTATCGTGAAATCCGAATCGGCCATCGAACTCGCAGCTTCCCAAAACTCCCGGCTAACACTCTCGTTCGCTCGATTCCATTGAGAATCGAACGAAATCTTGATTTTCACTCCCGCCATCTCCAACGTGTCCCGACACCTCCACGCTAATCCTTTTCTCCCTAACTCCTATACCACTAACTTTCACACTAATCTAGATTCATATCCGGGGTCGCCGACCCCCAAGACCCCCGATCCATATCTCCCCTCGACCGATTTCATGAAGAATCGGTTGATTCCCGTAATTTACCTCCTCCTTCCATCGCTACTTCTGAGCTCCTCCGCGCAGTGTATTCTCTTACTAACTCTCTTTTTACTAACCTTTCTTCTAATTATAGTTCAAGAATTGAGGTCGCCAATCTTGAAAACCCCATTTTGAGCTCTCCCTCCCCCGTTTTCGCTAAGAAACGGGCGAGATCCGTATTTCCTCGCCTCTCTTCTCTTTCGTTCCTACCATCTCCACGCGTCCTATTCTCCACTAATCTTCCTTTACACTAATCCTCTTCCAAAACCAAACTCATTTTCGTATTCGCCTCCTCCAAAAATACCGATTCCGACACTTGGATCGCCCGATTCCGTCAAGGATCGGGCGAGAACTGCGATTTTAGCTCCACCATAGCTTCTTTCCCCATCGCTGCACTCTGCCCTTCTGCGCATGCACTCGACGCGGTTCCCCGTCCAGGTCCATTCACCCCTTTTTGCCAACTTGCCGGCCTCGTTCTCTCTTCGAACATTCCGCTCTTCCCCTCTGCGCTCACCTTTCCTACGCTGGCCTTACCTCTAGTCGCACTTCGTACCGACGGGCCTCCAACCCGTTTTCCCTTTCTGCGCTCGTTGCCCCGCTCGCCAGCCTCATCCACAACGTTCCGCCCTGCCTTGCTCCGCATGCCTAGCGCTCATCGTTCCCCTGCGCTACTGTTCCGCCCGCTAGTGCCGCCCGGCCGGCCCCACCGCCTGCCACCTAGAGATATATCGTTGGTCCCCCCCCCCCCAAGTGACACTGAGCAGAGACTACTGATGCTCATATGGAGAGGGGACTGGAGGGGAGGAACAGTGACTGGCCCCATTGAAGAAGCTCTGTCCTGATGCTACCAGCTGGCCCCTAGCCGGTATCACCCACTTGCTGCAGCAGATATCGCAGCTGCTGGTGGGCGCAGCTCCCTCATGTTCCCTCGTTGGAGGCTTGAGCACGGGTGTGGCTGCTACAAGGTTCCCCGTAATACCATAAGAGGGTAACTTCGGCGCCGTCACAAAAACAACTTGTAATCGCACTTCAGGCAATCCCATGACTACAACACACCCCCACGCGACCTCACCGGACCCGAAACGTAGGACATACACGTTCAGCATTACGGGCCCCTTTGCCTCAAGTGCAATTACAAACTCAAACCCTAACCACGCCGTAGTTTTCGCTACTAAAATAAAGAAGACGGTCTAAAAGGTCTTCCCGTCCAAATCTGACCGGTCTAAAAAGCCTCTCGTCCCTGTTCTCAGCAACGGCATGATAGAGGAATTTCGTCAACATCCCGAACACGCGGACCTGTCGAAACGAGGCGCGCACTCAAGGTCCTCGACTGCCGTGACGGCCATTGAATCCGGCGTCGCGTCCGGGTCAAGGAACGTCGGGTCATAAAAAATCATAAAAAAACGATGCTCAAATGATTTATTTAGAAAATGCCACCACCGATCTGACGTCGCCGACGGCAAAACCCAGGGGGATAGCCCCGTCGGGCCCTCAACCTTTCGATTCCTTCGCGCTACTCTAATATCCTCGCGCCGTCCCTGCTCGACCTCGATCCCTGAATCTCTTTAATGAAAGTTCGATGTCATAACCAATAGTGCTAGGCCCAAGGTTGGGTCTAATTCTAACGGACCGTGAAACCTAAATAAACGGATATTGTGCGATGCGCAGATTTACCGAATGTCCTCAAAATTACTGTGTTGTCGACGTCGCCCTCCGCACGTATGCCCAAGTCACAGGCAAGCTCAATTAGTCAATGAAACATAATCTTTTTAATCCTAGTTTAATATACAAAAAAAAAAATTGGCCGGCGACCACGCCGAGTCTTCAGTCATCAAAAAATAAAAAAGAAATCACACGCGTTTTAAGTCTGCGCGCCCACACACTCTCTACTCTAATCAGCAACTCGGTCAACGTAAACCACAGACGCAGCTATGCTTCGCGCGGTATACTTAAACTTTAAACCAAACCTACTTTCTGTCACTTGCAAAAACCAGGGCGGATACCCTTGTACGGATATTCGCACCGACATCGTCCAGGTTTCGAACGTAGGACTCGATCTTATTACGATTTCGAGCTCCGACGAACCCACTGGATTGCAACCTTAACTGCGGTAGGGTTCCAACTGACCCATTTTGACTTCACTAGCCAGACTTCCAGAGTCTTAGCCTCAACCAACTAAAAAATTCAACACTCGAGTCGAGGACCTATTGACCCCACCAGGTTGCAACCTACTGCGGTAAGGCTCTGGCTAGTCCCGGTAATCAACAACACCTTAGGTTAGAGAAGAAAAATAAACATAGGAAACCAAGCAAGCATGTCAATGTCTAAACCCACGAGCAGACTGTCCATGCTCCAAATAACAGAACAAACATTTATCAAAGGACGTCACTTCAGTTTCATGAGGCACTAAACAGCAACAAGACAATCAACAACAAATATTTGCAAGAATCCTCCATTTAGCCTCGAGAAAATACATGGTGCTGATCCCAAAGTCTTCCCTCGTCAATCAAAGTTTAACTTCTTTATACCTATCGTCACAAACATTTTATTGGACAAACAACTTAGTTAGAACACACATAGTCTCTTTACTGACAACTCTTTGCCAAGCAAAGTTGAACTTTTTTATGTCCATCAAACTTTTTCTTTACTACATAAACAATACTGATTACATTTTTAATGTATCACAGTCACGAGTTCTCTGACCTTGATACCGCGTCAATACTTAAGAAGGTGATATCTCGTTCTTACTGCAACTGCTTCTCATAGTTGTTCCTCACTCTCAAGGATCTGACACTCATGGACGGACTATAGTTCTGTATCAATGATACTTTAATTTTATTAGTTTTGTCAATTGTAGAAATAAATATAAATTTTTTGAAGATTCTCTCTCAGTCTTTCGTGTCAAAATGACATGATGGAAACTGACATACTAAATTGACAATGCAAGAATGATCAGAGTTTATTGAAAGTTCAGTTTTGCAGTCTCACCGTCTTACGATATTTCCGTCAGTTACATGAAATTGCTCTCTTATTAGATGACCGACCTCTTTTTCCTCTCTTTGTGGTCAATGTAGAAATCAAGTCAGAATCTTTGAAAATAAACTTACGAAGTTTCGACCCTGATACCATATCATGAACTTTTGAGTCATCTATCTCGGAAATCTCATAAACGTTTCATTCTGGTTCACTAAAAATTCTGTAGGGACCAATTCATCTGGGCTCCAAACGTTTAACCCACTGAATATGTAGTGAATTATCATAAAGTAAGATAACATCATCAACTTCTAACTTTTTTTTTCTTATGTATCTTTTTTTATTCGACCTTTCTTTATCAGAAAGTTTGTTGGTGGTCATCCTCTCTGCAACATCCATTATAGCCTGATCAACTTCCAATATTTATCTTATTTTGATCCTTATAAGTTCAAAAAGAGAATATTATCTGTCACTTTTTTAACTTGACAAAGTTTTGACTATGTTTTCAATAGGTAGGGTAACATATCAACCATACCACAAGGTAAATGGTGCATATACAGTGGTCCTCTTAGCGATGATGGTATCAGCATAAACTGCAGTTTATCACTTTTGGTCAGTTGTTAAACCACCAGTACCTCGCCCAACTATATAAAAAAGTCGTGGCCGTTAACGCGTCGTAACTTTAGGGGGGTCGGGAGAGGTTTGGCACGGCAATGGGGTAAGAAGTTGGTGGCCCCATGGGAAACTCCCATAAGGAATGCAAGACGACCTAGTGGTGTGCAATGTGGAAACGCACAGTCAGTAGTAGGAAGGAGGGAAAAAAAAAAAAAAAAAAAAAAA
>BFEA01000333.1:622795-637811 GCA_003427395.1 Chara braunii
ACCAAGACTTGCACTGGGACCTGCCTCATCTGGGCTCACGCAGCAGGCGTCATAGCGGGTCTAGCGCCCTCCTACTCGTCACAATACAAAAATCGCCATGGTTCGCCGAGGTCGCACGCTTCAGTGTCACCCGCTATCACGACGGATTAATTCACAGGTAAGCTGATACTCGCTCCTTAGCGGATCTTCACTTCGATGACCACTGTCCCGCTGCCTGTACCAAGTTACTACCAACCAATTCCGTTGTGATGTCTGGATTAGCGCGCAGCTTGGCATCTGGCCGAGAACGGGGTGAAGAACGAAGAGAAGGACGAAGTGCAGGAAAGGAGGGAAAGGCTAGCAAGAAAAAACTGAATTTGGGCGCAGAAACACATCGGGTACATTCAAGGATGAAGGAGGAGGAAACGAACATGGCAGGGTGAGAAAGTTATGATCTTGTCCGTTTCTTGACGGAAAGAGACATGTGGAGACTTCGATCGGGGGTTTTCCGGGATGGCGACCCCGAATCTGAGATTAGTTTTGGGAGGAGATTAGTAAAATAAGAGTTAATAGAGAAACGAGGTGCGCAGAGGGAGCGTTGGCGGAGACGGGCAAGAGTTGAATGCAGTAAGAAACTTGTAATCCGCTCATTTATGAATGAAGCAAGCAAGCGAAGTAAAATACTAGATCGGGGTTTTGGGCATTGCAAGTGTGGTGGTGACGTTAGTTTTTGCAKCAGATCAGTAGGTTAGTTGGTATGGGCCACTAGAGCTGCGAGGTCCACTGTGAGAAAAGTCGGGCGTGATGATAATAGAATACGAGGAAGGAAAAACGAGTGACTGTGAGGGAAAGAAAAATTTACCCCGATTTAGCGATGTATTGTCCTACAATTAGCAGAAGATCAGTGTCGATTTTACCAATCTTATAGAGGGAGGTGGCATGAGGCCAACTGCGGTGTTGGTGACTTACCTGTACGGTCGGTGAGTTGCTCACCATATCGATGGAATAAGTCACTCTCTGAGCTTTTTGCGCGCATGAGTAGACACGTATATATTTCCCTGTCTTAACGGAATATTCATTCTCAATTGGCAAGCCTTTGCGAGTGGTGGGGTTGCAGCCCGTCTCCGCGATTGTGGTAGTGGTCGCAAAGGTCGGGGTGGTAGTATTGTTGATAGTACTCACTGTTGCGATTCCTCTCGAGCGTTCGTCATCTAGGTCAGTGGGGTGCCCAAACTTTCTGCTCTTGATCGTGCTCGTCTCCGTCTTCGTGGCCATCGTGCCCGTCCCGATGTTCGCAGTCCCTGGCAGCGTGTTCATACAACTGGTAATCGACAGGGTCCTGCTAACGAGGTAATTGTTGTTGTTCGTGATCGTCTACTGCCATGCTTACGCTGACCCGTGACTGATTACCTTGGGCTGCCTTCTTCGTGACCGTTTGCTGTTTACGGGTGATGCCTAGTTTTATCGTGTTAGTTACCAGAACGATCTCAGTCGTCAGTGAGGACCTCCCATTTATAGATTGAGGCCACTCCCCTCTTGCTCATGGTAATCGAAGTCGCTCAGCCAATTGGACCGGGCGGTCCGCATGATCGACATCTGCCGAAAGTTTGGTTGTTGACGCTGATAGCAGCAAGCTGTTTCGTTGTTTCGGTTAAGATGCAAAAGTCGTGTGCTCGAAGTTAGAGCACTCGGCAAACTCCGCTTGTGGGATGACACTTGACCATCTGGCTTTATTGGCATACTGGATTTCTGCCAAAGGAGTCTGTTGTTCCTTCGTATCTGCACTTGCTGCTGCAGTGCCTTTAGAGGGTGATCGATGTTGTTTTCGCACCAATGGGCTTCACTTATAGCTTTAAAAGTGGTGGCTGTATATTTCTAATTGTGCGCATGAACAGTCAGGCCCCTGCCTGGCGCGGAGCCCTGTATGCATTATCCGAAACTTGAAATTGTGCTTTTATTGGTTGTTGCGCACGACTACGGTGCGCACATGTTTTAGTGGAATATTTTTGTATTCACCTGTAGACTAGATCACATAAGAGTGTGCACTATGTGAGCGCCGCCCTTCTAGCTTGCACACCAATAGTCTGATCAAGCGAGTGCGGCATTGAGAGTTTAGGGAATGATCAGGCTTTGAAGAAGATTCATTGTTGCGACTTGGAGGATCGTATGGAAAAAGTTATTCCGCTTGATAGTCGTATTTTCGACAATTTTCGTGACGCTTGATTGTGGCTTATCTGCTCTTGCTGTGATTTGACTTCCATTGTGGGGCCCTCTGGTGCGTCAAGGAATCGAGGTTCTCTCACGCGAGTCTGAGTGCACCATTCTGGGATCTGAGAGGCTAAATCCTTCTCCTTTTGCCCTTCTTACTCACAGTCTGGTCTATTGGTTCGGAGAGGAAGGCGGCGGACGAGAGTTAAAACCTGTAATGATTACCAAGACCTCTGTGGAGGTTTTCCCCACCGATTGTGGAAACTCTGCTAGAATCTAGGCGAAGTTCTGGAGGCAGGGAATTGAGCGGTAATTCTTTGTATCCTTCTATAAACCCAGTAAAAACCCTCACATGTACATCAGGTTACAGTTTGACTGAGTGCACTGCATGCATCACTACTGAATTCATGTTTGACTTTCTATAGCTGTAGGTTTTAGTTCAATTCTTGCATTTTTTAAGCTAACGTTTTTTTTTTGCTTAGTTCAATTCTCACATTTTTTTGGTTATTTATTTTACTTGGTTCTGTATAAATTTTGGAAATATATTTTCTCTACGGAAAAGCACTGCCGAAATTTCTACAAAACTGAGGTGTTAGTCAAATTTTGGTTTTTCAAGATTCGACTTTTGTCTAAGTTTTATATCTCGACTTTTGTCTAAGTTTTATATCTAACTTAGTAAAAATATGGAAAGTCTCATTTTCTAAGGGCAGTGTTACCCGAATTTTTGTTAATTCTAAAAGTTAGAGGAAATTTGACTTTGGGAAGTCAATATCATTTTTGGGTTTTTGTATTTGACTTTATATAAATTTTGGATTGACATTTCTCTAGAGAAAGTGCTGCCGATATTTTTGCAAATCTAAGGAGTTAGTTAAATTTTGTCTTCATCTCGAGTTCTTATCTGACTTAGTACATTTCTGGGAAATCAACTTCTCCAAAGGAGATGCTGACCAAATTTTTCTTCATGGATAAGTAAACAAAATTTGACTCTCTTGAGTTGAGGACCATTTCAATTTGTATATTCGGATGAATGTAAATTCCAAAAATGTATTTTTCCTATGGGAAGCGCTGCCGATATTTTCTTAGTTTTGATAAGTTAGAATATATTTTAACAGGAAAGATTTTGACAATTCACCCTGTATAGGAAAGATACTGCCGGTACTTTTTTTTTTTTTACGTACCTGCTTAGGGATAGGTTTAGACTTAGGTATGATTTTTTTTTTAGTGAGGCATGATATGAAGATTATTCTTCATACACTTATAAACTTAGTTTGGGAATCGGCCTATTTTGTGTTACAAGTCTATTTTGACCATTTCGATTCAGGATTGGACTAGTCTCATCTTGATCCCACGAGGATCATCTTCTCTTGTCACGGATAACAGGTCGGTTTCCGATTCACAGGTTTACGACTCAACTCTAATTCACTCTCGTCACTCAACCTAAAGGTTTTAGCCCCTTTGGTTAAAATTATTTCGTTGAGGTTTCACTCGGATTTTATTGAATGGGTATTTAACAAAGATACTTAGTATTTTATTATGGGAGGTTGGGCAAAGGTTGAGGCTTGTGTGGCTAAAGCGAGGGCTATGAGCGCAGAGAGTGGTTGAAGTTGATCTCGTGTAGTGCGTTGACTTTTAGTTGAATCTTTGATGTGATTGCAAGTATGATTGTGGTTCGGACTCTGGATTTGACTCGCCTGCGATCACATATATATTTATGAAGGAAGCCACATCGTGATTGTGAGAAGTGATTGTCTTGTGTTTTATAACCCTATATATATGTATATATGTGTGTGTGTGTATATGTGTATATCGAGTGTTCGTGCGACCTACTATGACCGTGCACAAGAATAAAGCGGATTTTTGCGTTTGAGAGAAAAAAAAAAAATCATTTTACGTTTTTGCTCTTTAGATTTTTTATTATTGTTGGACGTTGAAGTCTGTGGCAACCGTGAATGTCAAACTCCTTGACTTCTCTCCATGTCCTAGATGATGGAGTTTGTCTTCAAGGCCATAAGCGTTGACTGTCACGACAAGTCAAAACCTGTCAACCACCCACTCTCCGAAGTGTGCAAAAGAGGGTGTGGTTCTTAACCGCCTTGGCGGTTGTGTAGCGTTGAGAGATCAACCCCTCAAGGCGCGTGTCAGGTCGACATTTGAGTGTCTAACGTGACACTCGAAACCGCCGAGAGCCACGTGATTATAAGTACTACATAGTACGTCATTACTGCGACTGCTTGCCTATTTTTGTATGGTTAGTCGATATGAGAAAGCCCAGCGTCCACCCGGTTTTATCGTAAGTCTCTCACACAACACATAACCGATTTTCTTGTCAAAAAATTATGGGTTTCATAGTAAAGGGACTATGAATGTTTTGTTTTGTGTGAGCGATCCGACTTTTGTTTTGGTGTGGTGTAACACATGGTAAGAAGGATGCGTCCTGGTCGAACGACGACGAGTCGCGCTTCTGACTTCAACCCCTTAAAGTGTCGGTTCACGTAGGGCTCCGATAAAGATGTGGGACCACGCGCAACCCCTATGCTACAACGTACAAAAAACGCCATCGGCTGGGCCACCTCTGT
Organism: Chara braunii; assembly: GCA_003427395.1. Taxonomy (NCBI): domain Eukaryota; kingdom Viridiplantae; phylum Streptophyta; class Charophyceae; order Charales; family Characeae; genus Chara; species Chara braunii. The sequence continues at coordinate 627,559 of BFEA01000333.1, forward strand.
GATTGCATCTGATTAACTTTCGCACGTGGCTCAGCAGCTCGACGGGGATACGCTCACCTACAGGATAGTGACAACTCCCGCAAGTGGATTAAGTTGTACCTCGCGTAGCCCTATCCTGTCGTATGGGTTCGCGAGAGGTATGACCAGCGCACTCGGTCGAAGTGGCGACGAAAGCTCTATTGCATCTCGATAAGAGATAAATTCCTGCAGGAATCCTACATGACGTGATCGTGAGGTCCCCTTGCAAGACCGATGCACACGACAACATCATCGATTTCCATCCCATCTTCTGACTCACTTTTGAGAATGAATTTTATTTTTTTCCCTTGTTCATCCTTTTGAGATGAGGGGTTTTATTCTTGATCATCGAGCATGTCGTTAGGGTTTTAATAACTTTTGTTCTTCCATTTTTCTCGATTATCTGAGGTGTCATGTTTGCTTGAAGGTTCCTTGCTTCACCAATCATCATACCAAATTCCATGACGACTTAAGAGGACAGGACACCCTCAAAATTCATCAAGTTAACTGAATAAGTAGGTTTACTAGTGAGAAATTGTACTAGCTCAAAAGGATTCAGATAAGTATGGTTTTCTACTAGTGAACGACTGCTTGAGGAAGATTCATCAGAGAAGTCTTTCATCAATATTAAAAATCTTAAAGGCAGACCAATTATAGTTGAAGGAACATCATACTTCGCACAAGTTCTTTAGGAAGTTCACCAAAAAGAAAATGAGCATTCATGTTTGTCTTTCTCTTCTTCTTCATCTTCTTCCTTCTTCATGTTTAAGGGTAACACAACCTCTTACCTCCACAATCTCTTGGATCCAATTTGTTCCAAGAACTGTCACAAACATGACCCACCTCATCATTTTTAGCGACCCCATTCACATCTTCTTCTATAGGTTAACAATAAGTGGTGGTATGACCTCTCTCACCACAATATTAGAAAGTGAAGCTATTTTTTGATCGATCTTCATATTTACCTCTTTCTCTGTTACTTCTATCATCATTTCTTTTAGTCCTCCTAGATCTGGATGTGTTCCCTCTTTTTCCATTGCCATCTTTATCATCATTTTGTCCATCCTCACTTTCTAGTTTTTTTTTTTCTTTTTCATCCGAAGTTGGGATAACAGATATATAATTTGCTATAACTCGTTGAACAATGTTCTTTGTACTCACGTTACTCCTTTTGCTTATGTCATTTTTTGTTTCTCAATCCTTAGCAAGAGTGCTGATCTGATCCAGTGACCACTTCTCACGGAAAAGCGTTGGCAAATGTTGAGCCTTGTTCAATACCGTCTGTCTCTCACTGTTGGTGAAATTAGTCAAAAAAATGTGACATATCTGAGTCTCATCCAAGTTTGAAATCTGTCTAGTTGTTTCACTGAATGTCCAAAGAAAAACAATGAATGTATCGTATTTAGTTTTTCTGATGTTAAAAAGGTCTTTAGGAGTAGTCAAAACAAAATCTTTCTCAAACACTCTTCTCATTTCATTTTTTTTCTTCCCAAGTTGTAGCTAAGTCGATCAACTTTTGAACTGTCAATATTGAGTTAGAATCACATCATAACAAAACATGCTTAAGTCATTGTCTATCAGTTCAACCAAAACTAAGTCAAAACAATTCATACTCATTCAATAAATCATCGACTTGTGGTCCTCTGAAACATCAAATTCTTTCATCAGGTTGTTTGCTCTTGCAATGTCTGATCCTTCCTCCATAGTATCAACTCTCTCAACCAATTCCCGTATGACACCCACCATAGTTTTTTCACGAGTCCCTTTGGAAGAGCTAGGTCTTCCTCTCTCATACATTTTGACCATCAGTTCTCTTCATACCCTTTAATCGCTCTTCTCTTGTCACTTTCGACCTCTTCCTTTTTATTTCCAATCCCTTACTCTTCTTGCAAGAGATACGAGTTCGTCTCTTTGTTTTCTTATATGTTCGACACCTTGATAATTTTGTAGGTAGAATGTACAGGCGTTAATTGACAAAGCAATTATTCTTTATCTGTCAATATAATGCATAATTAATTCTCTCTCACGGTCGCTACTCAGTTTTCTATTGTATCCCTTCACAATATCTTGAATTATAAAATACCTTGTAAGATCATAATCTCGTAATTAAATTGCATCGTTTACATACCACTGCGAACCCTTCTGGCAAAARAAACTCTTTCCCTGACGATGTGATAGGACACTCTCTCAACAATCCTCACTCCCGCTAATTTTAATAAGTAATTCATCTCAGTCTGATCAGTAATAGTTCTCAAGGCAGAGTCTCTCATTTGATCAAGAAACGTTTGCAAATACTCAAACTCATCCGCAACAGTGAATTTTTTATCTGAGATCCGAAGAGTATCTTTTCTCTTGGTTGTCATTCCTTTTACTATAATCCCAAAGGTGAGTTGCTCAATTGGACCAAACATTATCACTCATTTTCTGAGTATCACAGATAGTATCAAGAAATGTAAATCTCATGATGGATATAATCATAAATCCCAAATCTGTGTTCAAAATTATTTAGGAGCAAAAATTTAATTTTCATACTTAAATCATTCTCTCCATGTTAATGGTTTACAGTAAAGATATTCAATCTCTTTTGTCCTCAAAGTCATCAGTAGATAAAAAGTTGAGGAGTCTCTCAAATGTTTTCGCTTCCCCCTCCCAAGTTACCTTCCTCTGTAATTTCCCAAGCCATTTTTTTGTTCGTATTACACTGATGTGAGTTTCTTTCAGACATTGCAAATAATTAGTCTCCTTTTCTAGACTTACTTGAGCATAAATCCTCCCATACAGACTATCCGTATCAAGAAATTGAAGTTATTTAACCATTGAAATATGAAACTATTTCATGACCTCTTCCACAAATCTCATGTCTCAAAATCAAGAAAGGATTATCAGACACAGTTACTTTGCTCAACCAGGCTCTCACAATAGATATCCTTGTTACTGACAAAGTTTCTGAGACCTTTTTATCTTTCATACAGGATCCATCATAATTCACCAATTATTTCTTGGAAGATGAAACATTTTCAGAGGAGGAAAAAATATTCCAGAGAAGAGTTTGACATGAGTACCCAAAGTGAAACTTTAGTTTTCTTATTCAAGTATTTTCCTCTCTTCTAGTAGAATGTTAACTGCTCGTTTATCAAATTTGTCATGTTCGCAACCTTTAAACCTCTCTTCTGATACATAATTTCTTACATCATATTTGTCAAGCTCACTGACTCGGGAGGTAAACATATTGAGATTATTGTTCTCTCATCCTCTCATTTTCACTGCTTCATACCTTACAATCTCATAGCGGAATATTTTTTCCCTCCTCAGAGAGTTAAGAAAATTTAATAGTGTTTTTGTTCTTACCCCCGCAGAAGGTCATAAACCCTCTCTTTGCCATCGGACACGGGTACCTATTTGTGGTAGTTTGAAGACTTATTTTAAAGAGGGAAAATCATCGGTAGATATCCCGTTATGGGACCATGCTGCGCGCCAAGCCACTGTCTTTGCAGACAAAGTCGAAGAGACTATAGACCTGAAATGTTGGTGTACTCGACTTTAAATTTAATTTAATTTTACTTTTATCGGCCGATATTGTATTTTATTATACTTTATTTTATTAATTGATTTGAAATTTTATTGTCCGTTTGGAGCACAGGGGTTGCGGCGCTATCAAAGCTCTATAAAATAGTAGTCACGATGATAATGTTCTCACAAGATCAGTGAGAGCTAGAGACTATGTTGTTCTAGTTCTACTGATCAGGATCACTGCTCAAGACCCAATGACTTCTCGTATTTCATAGACACGCTATCTGGGTGTGTGTGGCTATATAGTAGTCGCGTCGAAGTGAGGGCGGCTATGACCTATCGTAATGGGCTGCACAACTAAAAGCCTAAGTACCTCCAGTTCATCTGGAGGTAGGAGCAGGAAATAAAAGAGGGACCTATGATTACGACTATCATGGAATACAACCACTATAACTAGTAGGCTAAATTGAAAATAAACGTAGAAGGGACTATAGAGGAAGAGATGAAGATGGATCAGAAGGAGGCCAATAACAGCATTAAGAGGAGATGCATAATAGTTGGAGTGACAACGTAGGCTCAAGTATGAGTATCGTACCAGAAGACTGAGACTTCACTGGTACCACTGAGGATGAGAAGCAACGCTTAGACCGGTGTCGGTACGAATACCCTTACAAGGGTATCGGCCCTGGTTTTTGTAGATGGCAGAAAATAAGGTTGGTTTAAAGTATACCGCGCGAGACGCAACAATATCAGTAATTTATGCTAGTTGAAGGTTGACTAGGAGTAGAGAGTGTGTGGGCGCGCAGATTTAAGGCGCTCGTGATTCCCTCTCTTTGATCATGATGGTGGGACCGACCTGGATGCTGGTCGTTTTGTGTTACTATAAATATTATTTATTTTTGATTAAACCAGGATGTAGGAATACTTCTTTCCTCTCTTCTATTTAGTACGATTGATGACTCATCAAGCGTATACATATATATGGTGGATCCAGATGATGGAACCTGATGGATACGGCCAAACGAGGGTAGCCGCGGCACGGCCGGTGGACCGGCGTGAGTTTTCGGCGGCCGTGCGTACAGGAGCGGGCCGAGAAGCGGCCCAGGGTGGTTCCTTGGCCCTAAGAGTCGGGGACTACCTCCTTATTAGGGGGGGTATGTGCCTGTTGGTACCAGGCTTGGGCTTAGACCTATAGGTTACGACATTGGACTGACACTGCGACGGTACGAGGATCGAGGCCAGCAGGCGGCGGTATAGGAGTGTTCGAGCGCTGAAGGAGGCTGAGGGGTTGAGGGTCCCGCGGGATTATCCCCCTTAATTTTTATCGGGGGAGTCCGGTCGCGGGCCCACGCTGCACAACCAACAAAGAGAAGTGGTAAGTCCGGCGCCCCGGTTCCCCAAGTTTTTCTCGCCTCTCCTTAAGGGATGACTTAAATTTTATTGTTTTTTGGGCCGGCGTAGGTTTCGAGACTACCCGCGGACCCAAAAGGTCCAGCATAGTGGGCGCGCTGTCGAACTGATGAAAAACAGGGCTGCGTGCGAACCCAGATGGTGAAACCTTCTATGTGGTAGTGACGGGGTGTTCGGAGCCGCCTAGGGAGCCGCTCGGGTCCCGAAAAGACCGTGGGGCTGATGCCCACGGTAAGGTCCCTTCGAACATCCATAAAAATTGGGATGGGGTGGAGAAGTCTGGCAGGGGCCCTGCGCCAAGGCAAAAACATATAAATTAGTGTAAGACCCGACAACGGTTTTCTTGATAGATTGTTGTCGGATCATGCGAAGTGGAGGAGGCTGGGAGCAGAGCGGTGTGGCTAGGGAGTGCGAATGGCGATGGATGCCTCAATCGGAGTAGACAGCGCAGCGGGATAGCGCTGCCGCAGCAGCAGACGGAGCGAAACGCAGCACGGGAAGCTGACGGGAGAGCACGGTGGGGCAAAGCGGGGAGACTGGCTGACGGACCAGGAGCCGGACGGGCGCTGGGCCGGGTAACTGACAGTGAGAGGGGGAAAAGGGGACCCGTGAATGAATCTGGACCCGAGGCTGCGCCGAATGGACGCAGGGGGTGACGAGCGCTAGCACGATGAGCCCGGGCGGAAAGGCGGCGGGTAGAAGGCTGGGGGAGACTCCCTGTGAAAGTCGCAAAGCAGCACCACGTGCAAATTGTAGTCGGACTTGGGTATAGGGGCGAAAGACTAATCGAACCGTCTAGTTGCTGGTTCACTCCGAAGTTCCTCTCAGGCGGCAGACGTGGTCAGGCAGTGCTCTGCGACGGGGCTGCGGACGGTATTTGGGAGGAGACGGTGGAAAGGCCAGGCTGTGCTAGGCACTAGCGGAGCACGCGCGAAGCAGCGAGGGAGCGAGTGAACCAGGACGGGGGGGACGCGCTAGATGCATATGGAAGTGGAGGTGACGGAAGATGGCTATGGCAAGAGCTGGAAAACGCCCACCTCCCTCGTTCCTCGATGGTTTTGAGCGAGGGAGGAGGCGGTCTTGGGGTTTTAGGCCCGGGTGACCACGATGGTAATGTTAGCTTTAGGAGAAAGGTAATGGGTGACGAGGTCAGTGAGAGAGGGGGTGCGCGGAGGAATGGCGGAGATGGGAATGATGGGCTGTGAAACGGAGAAGTTCTCCCGTTGCCTGATCGAGTCGAAAGGAAGAAGACGGGATTTTGGGGTTTTTACGCGAGGCGAGTCGTTTGGGATAGTTAGTTTGGGGAGTAAATTAGTGGGTAAGGAGCTAAAAGAGGAAGGGGTTGAGTTGGGATATGGCGGGGACGAAGTACCGCGGTGGTGGATATGGAAGGTCGTTGACGAAAGGAGTAGGAAGTTGTGCGAGCTATCAAAACGAGGGAGAGAGGAAGAAGCCAACTGCGGGTTAGAGACATACCTGTCGACCGATGCGATGCTCGATTTATTGGATGGCAGTAGCCTCCCTCCACCTCTCGGCGTGCATGGGTGAAAGGGGCGCGGTGTATACTGCCGCGTTCTAGAGGAAGGTTCATTTGAATTTGCTCATTCTATCGTAGGAGAAAGAAAGGGGGGGGGGGATATACGTACCTGGCTTACTGTTGGTCCAGAGTTGCGCTGGGCGTTGTTTCAGTCGTGTGCCCGCCAGCAGCAAGGGACAAGTGAACATGGCCGCACCAACGGCGAGGTGCGCTCATACTGAAGGAGCGACTACAGAGAGAGAGAGAGAATGCTCACCGGACCTTCTGATACGATAAAATATGAAGTCGTGCCCGGTGTGTTGGCTCGTATGCGGTTAAGCCTGGTCGTGGTGCTCGTCAAGTGCTCTCACACTAGGCCATACTGCGGGGCTGAGGAATCGCTACTGGCCAGTGTGCTCTTCGTCCGAGCGATGAGAATGATAAGGGAGTAACCCCCGACTCTGGGATTGGTTGATAACTGAAACTGCGAGAGGTCGACAGCATAGGTTTTGACATTCTCTCGAACTAGCCGGAGCACCGCCTGCCACGAGGCACAGAGCAATAGGAAGCGGAGGCGGAAAGGGTAGCATGCTACGAGATTAGCCTGCGACTCAGGAGGAGAGGGCTCGCCGTTGCCTTCGAGCTTGCGGCTGCGCCATTACCGGTTGCCCGCCACTCGTACTGACTGTTTCAACAGGTTGTAGCTGCGGATGGTTGCTGGCCATCGCTGTGGTTTTACCTGTTGTATACTGTTGCAATAAGCTGTTCGGGTAGTTGCTGTTGCCAAGGTTGCTGCTGGGCTCCATGAGATCTTGCTGGTGGACATGGTTGTTCTGCAAACATCATTTCTGTAAGATCTGTTACATCCTGAATTTAGGGAGGAGCCTATTTTGTTTACGCTGCATGCTCTGGTAGAATGACGACCTACGGGTTAGAACGTGCGGCGCTGTAACCTGGGGGAGTAGTCAAAGTGTGAAGGGGTTTATCGCTGCGACTCGAGGTTTTATCAAGATACTGGTTGCTGGCGGGTTGACTTCAAGCTGACCAAGCGTGTGAGCACCTTGACTGTTATTGCGGGGCCCTCATGCGTACCAAGATAACAAGGCCCTCTCCTGCGAGTTTGTGAGCATCACCCTTGTATCTGAGAGTCTCAAACCATCTTTCTCTGTCCTTCTTACTCTCAGTCTAGTCCTTGGTTACGAGAGGAAGGCGGCAGGCGGGATTGCAACCCGTAAGTCCGCGTCAAGGCTCTGTGGGGAGTTCACCCACCTATTGCGGGAGCTCTGCTGGAACTCAGGAGGACTTCAAGAGGCAAGGAACCTTCAGGTATATACCCTCCATCTGTATAACCCACTACTACCCATGTTTGCCAACCTCCCTTTAATATGACTGCTGTATGCTCGAGATTGTCCCTTTGGTTTTTTGTTTTCTCTTCGTGACCTAATCAGGCTGAATGGAGGGAACGTGTGAGAGTGAAGCCTAAGTTTTACTTTGTTTTGATTGAAAGCAGACTAAGGAATAAACTGGGGAAAGATGGGAGGAAGGCAGGGTGCATGCGTTTTGACTGGGTCAACCAAAGCCTGAGCATTGTTTCCATGGTGAATGGCTCAGGGCTTTGTTTATTTGGCTGTTTTCTGAAGGACCAGACATTGTTTCTACCGTGAATGGCCTGGCTGCTATGTTTATTTAGTTGTTTTCTGGAGGACCGAGCATTGTTTCCATGGTGAATGGCCTGGTTACTCTAGTTAATATTGAGGGTTTGCATGGTTGAAAGGGTTTAAGTTCTTGTTTAATTCTGAGGGAGGATTTATGGTCTAAAGGCTAAATATTATTTCTATTGTGAATGGTTTAGCCTGAAGACCACACACATAAGTTAAACAGAGTATAAAGGGAAAATACTTTATATATATTTGCATGCAAACTGACAGCTTGGCATTGTTTCCAAGATGAATGGTCCAGCGCTAAGCCATATCATTAAGAAGAGAAAAGAGAAAAATGTAAATTTTAAATGGAAATAGCCTTGGCAAGCTGAACATTGTTTCCATGGTGAATGGTTCAGTCCCCTACCCATATTTGCCTTTTCTTTTGAAAACAAAGTTAGAGAAATACTAAATTTTGGTTATTAAACAGTTCAGGGCGGCTAAGCATTGTTTCCATGGCGAATGGCCTAGCCATATGCCCAAAAGAAGAGAGAAGTAGTTGTGCAACCTGTTCGTGTATACCTTAAAGACAAGCTGGGCATTGTTTCTACTTTGAATTGTCAAACTTTATGTCTTATGTAAGATGGATACAAGGGTTCAAGGACTTAAAATATTCATAAACTATCTATATGGAATGAACTTGGGCTGGTGAGAGTACTTACCTTTGTGGTTTGGGTTGCATGTGACTGAGTGAGACAACTACTTAGTTTGAGTTTCAGGTTGATAGGTAGTTGCTTTAGTTGCTCGCCATGTGTTACAGCCATAGGAGATAGTGTCAGTGTTACGGACTTCGCCAGGGCTCGATCCCTGGTCTATCTTTTGCTGTTTCGGCTGCATCCCGTTTTCGGCCTGGCACCCTTTTTCCAAACCCCTCCTTTTGGTACCGTAGGATTTTGGACAACTGGCGCCATGCTGCAATTCGGGCGCCACTTTCAAATACTACATTTTTCAGTTATGCCCTCGGGGCCTTTGCAGAAATGCCCCTGGTACCGTACGTGTCACCGGTACTTATACCGGCTCCCCGTACGGTACGGGGACCAGTCTCGTACCAGTTCTCTGCTGCTGTACTTGTACTCAGTGTGACTTGCCGTTTCGGCATTGGGAATCCAAGACTTCGACTTTGTGCCTTGCCACTGTGTCTGCGTCCAACCCTCAGTCCGAGTCCGTCGTGTCGAGTGAGTGAGTGTGTGTGTGTGCTCTCACTCTCTCCCTCTCTCTCTCCTCTCCCTCGGCTCACCCTCAGCCTCACTCCCGTTACAGTCAGTTCGTGCATTTTCTGTAGTATCTCTTTTTTTTACTTAGGTAAATTCCTGCATTTTCTGAGATCTTTTCTTATACTTAGCTTTGTATAAATCTTGACAAGCTACTTTCTTTACGGGAACTGCTGCCGAAATTTCTACAAATCCAAGGAGTTAGTCGAATTTTGACTAGTCAAAAAGTTCAACTTTGTATTTTCTCTTATCTGACTTAGTTAAAATCTGGGAAGACTCCTTTCCTAAAGGGAGTGCTGCCCAAATTTTTGCTAATTCAAAGAGTTAGACAAGATTGAACTTTGGGAGGTCAAAGTTACTTTCAAATACTGGACTTGACCTTGTATAAATTTTGACATAGCACTTTTCTAGAGGGAGTGTTGTCGAAATTTTTACGAAATTAAGGAGTTAGTTAAATTATGTCTAAAGTTGAGCTCGAACTGCCTTTTGAGTTCATATCTGACTTAGTATGAATTTGGGGAGTCTCCCTTTCTAAAGGGAATGCTGCCCAAATTTCTACTATTTCAGGGAGTTTTAGACAAAATTTGACTTTGCAGAGTTAGAGATTATTTTTGCCTTTGTATCTGACTTAGTATAAATCTGGATAGCCTCCCTTTCTAAAGGKAATGYTGCCYAAATTTYTGCTATTTCAGAAAGTTGGACATAGATTTGACTTTCCAGAGTTAGAAATTATTTATGTTTTCATATCTGGACTTATATAAATTTTGGAAAGGCACTTTTCCTGCGGGAAGCGCTGCCGAAATTTTTTTAGATTAAAAATGGTCGAATATGTTTTGACAAGTGGGGATTTTTCATAAATCCACTGCGACTAAGGAAATATTTTGCTAT
>BFEA01000333.1:659742-703111 GCA_003427395.1 Chara braunii
ACGGACTTCGCCAGGGCTCGATCCCTGGTCTATCTTTTGCTGTTTCGGCTGCATCCCGTTTTCGGCCTGGCACCCTTTTTCCAAACCCCTCCTTTTGGTACCGTAGGATTTTGGACAACTGGCGCCATGCTGCAATTCGGGCGCCACTTTCAAATACTACATTTTTCAGTTATGCCCTCGGGGCCTTTGCAGAAATGCCCCTGGTACCGTACGTGTCACCGGTACTTATACCGGCTCCCCGTACGGTACGGGGACCAGTCTCGTACCAGTTCTCTGCTGCTGTACTTGTACTCAGTGTGACTTGCCGTTTCGGCATTGGGAATCCAAGACTTCGACTTTGTGCCTTGCCACTGTGTCTGCGTCCAACCCTCAGTCCGAGTCCGTCGTGTCGAGTGAGTGAGTGTGTGTGTGTGCTCTCACTCTCTCCCTCTCTCTCTCCTCTCCCTCGGCTCACCCTCAGCCTCACTCCCGTTACAGTCAGTTCGTGCATTTTCTGTAGTATCTCTTTTTTTTACTTAGGTAAATTCCTGCATTTTCTGAGATCTTTTCTTATACTTAGCTTTGTATAAATCTTGACAAGCTACTTTCTTTACGGGAACTGCTGCCGAAATTTCTACAAATCCAAGGAGTTAGTCGAATTTTGACTAGTCAAAAAGTTCAACTTTGTATTTTCTCTTATCTGACTTAGTTAAAATCTGGGAAGACTCCTTTCCTAAAGGGAGTGCTGCCCAAATTTTTGCTAATTCAAAGAGTTAGACAAGATTGAACTTTGGGAGGTCAAAGTTACTTTCAAATACTGGACTTGACCTTGTATAAATTTTGACATAGCACTTTTCTAGAGGGAGTGTTGTCGAAATTTTTACGAAATTAAGGAGTTAGTTAAATTATGTCTAAAGTTGAGCTCGAACTGCCTTTTGAGTTCATATCTGACTTAGTATGAATTTGGGGAGTCTCCCTTTCTAAAGGGAATGCTGCCCAAATTTCTACTATTTCAGGGAGTTTTAGACAAAATTTGACTTTGCAGAGTTAGAGATTATTTTTGCCTTTGTATCTGACTTAGTATAAATCTGGATAGCCTCCCTTTCTAAAGGKAATGYTGCCYAAATTTYTGCTATTTCAGAAAGTTGGACATAGATTTGACTTTCCAGAGTTAGAAATTATTTATGTTTTCATATCTGGACTTATATAAATTTTGGAAAGGCACTTTTCCTGCGGGAAGCGCTGCCGAAATTTTTTTAGATTAAAAATGGTCGAATATGTTTTGACAAGTGGGGATTTTTCATAAATCCACTGCGACTAAGGAAATATTTTGCTATATTGCTTAGAGGTAGGCTTAAACATAATTAAGTATGATGATTTTGGTAAGGTTACGATGTGGAGCTTGTCCTCCATGAACTTATAAGTTCAGCCTGGGGGCTTTGACCTGTCATATGTTACAGGCCCCTTTTGATCGATTGATTCAAGATCCGGGCTAGATTCAGGTTGATCCCATGAGAATCATCATCTGTTATCACTGATAACAGGTCGGGTGCCGATTCGTCGGTCTACGACTCAATTCTAACTCACCCTCCACACTCAACCTAAAAGGCTTTAGCCGTGATGATTTTCATTGTTTCATTATGGTTTAACCCGGACTTTTATTGAATGGCCATTTAACAAAGGTACTTAGTATTTAATTAAGGTTGGTTGGACTGAAGGTTTGGGGCTTGCATGGCTGAAGCAAGGGGTATGAGTGTCAAAGATGGTCGGGGTTGACTCCGTGTAGTGCGTGGGCTGTTGATTGGACTCGTTGATGTGATTGCAGGTATGTGCTGTGAATCAGATTCTGGATTTGGTTGTCTGCGATCACATATATATGTATGATTGTGAGGGACCACAGTGAGACTGTGAGAAGTGATTGTCACATACTTAGCCCCTTATATATGTATATATGGGTGTACTTGGGGTGAATGTCTGGATGAGCAAGGACCCCCATACTAAGAGTCTACTCAGAGGTTAGAACTGAGAGGCATATGGAAGACCCTTCCAGGTATTTTGCTTTGCTTCTTGAGGATTCTCTTAGTCAGACGTTGGTCCAGGGTCGGGACTCAAGGTCCTTGTCCAAGACATCCCAAACCTTAGGCTCTGTAGGGGAGGGATTTTCCCTTGCGCAGAACCTATTCGCTTTGCCCATCGAGGCACCCCACCTTGAAGGCGGAAATGTCGCGAGGGCCGAACGGCATGTCCTTCAGCTGTTCAATATCATGTGGCGTAACCCCTCACGATATATCCCTTCAGCCATTCAATATCGGGAGGCTGAAACCGCGATTACCACATAAGGTTGACATTGTTGGTTGGTATGGGATCGACCCTCGGCTGTGCGGCTTATACTAGAATCTCGCGCGCGACGTTTCGTCGTCCTAGTGTGTAAAAGTCATGGGATCAAAAAGGGACCGACACACGTGGATGAATGTTTGGGATTACCATAGGCCACTAACCCCGCGCCAAAAAGGGGAGGGCACCCCAGGGTTATGATTTTTTTTGGGCAGGGGGACCATCGGCCTATTCCTTATCCTTTGCTTTTCAAAGATTTTTATGGTTGGACGTTGTAGTCTGTGGCAGCCGTCAAAGTCAAACCCCTTGACTTTCGCCCAGACCCAGGGAGGACTTACCGCTAGGGCCGCGAACGACGACTACCACTACAGGTATAAACCTGTATACCACCCACTCTGCATAAGGGTGCAGAAGAGGGTGTGTGGTCCTCAACCGCGCATGGCGATTGTCCAACGTCGAGAGATCAACCCTCAAGGCGCGTGTCAGCCGACACTTGAGTGTCAAATGTGACCCTCAAGATTAACGAGGACCGCATAAATATGGGTACCACATAGTACACCATCATTGCGACTGCTTGAGTACGATTGCATTGCGAGTCAATATAAGTCAGCCCTGCGTCCGCGCGGTCTTATACAAAGTCCCGCGCGCCACGCCTGCTCAATTTCCGAATCAGAGAGTTATGGGACGGCTACTGAGGGGCTGGGAGCGCTGTCACGTTGTTTGCGTTGTGTCGTTTCGTGTGTGTGTGGGTGTGTTGATGTCTTGTGGTGGTTAGAGTGGTGTGCCACGTGCTAGAGCTGTAGAAGTCAGTTCAATTCTTGCATTTTTTAAGCTAACGTTTTAGTTAGTTGCTTTGGTTGTTCGCCACGTGCTAGAGTTATAGGAGTCAGTTCAATTCTTGCATTTTTTAAGCTAACGTTTTTTTTTTGCTTAGGTCAATTCTCTCTTTTTTTTGTTGTTTATTTTACTTCGTTCTGTATAAATTTTAGAAAGATATTTTCTCTACGGAAAACACTGCCGAAATTTCTACAAAACTGAGGTGCTAGTCAAATTTTGGTTTTTCAAGGTTCGACTTTTGTCTAAGTTTTATATCATAACTTTTGTCTAAGTTTTATATCTAACTTAGTAAAAATATAGAAAGTCTCATTTTCTAAGGGCAGTGTTATCCGAATTTTTGCTAATTCTAAAAGTTAGAGGAAATTTGACTTTGGGAAGTCAAAATTATTTTTGGGTTTTTGTATTTAACTTTGCATAAATTTTGGATTGACATTTCTCTAAAGGAATTGCTGCTGAAATTGGATTGATATTTCTCTAGAGGAAGTGCTGCCGAAATTTCTGCAAATCTAAGGAGTTAGTTAAATTTTGTCTTCATCTCGAGTTCTTATCTGACTTAGTATATTTCTGGGAAGTCTACTTCTCCAAAGGAGATGCTGACCAAATTTTTCTTCATAGATAAGTAAACAAAATTTGACTCTCTGAAGTTGAGGACCATTTCAATTTGTATATTCGGATGAATATAAATTCCGAAAATGTATTTTTCCTGTGGGAAGCGCTGCCGATTTTTTCTTAATTTTGAGAAGTTAGACTATATTTTAACAGGGAAGATTTTGACAATTCACCGTGTATAGGAAAGATACTGCCAGTACTTTTTTTTTTTTTACGTACCTGCCTAGGGATAGGTTTAGACTTAGGTATGAATATTTTTTTAGTGAGGCATGATATGAAGATTATTCTTCATACACTTAGAAACTTAGTTTGGGAATCGGCCTATCTTGTGTTACAAGTCTATTTTGATCATTTCGATTCAGGATTGGACTGGTCTCATCTTGATCCCACGAGGATCATCTTCTCTTGTCACGGATAACAGGTCGGTTTCCGATTCGCAGGTTTTCGACTCAACTCTAATTCACTCTCGTCAGTCAACCTATAGGTTTTAGCCCCTGTGGTTTGAATTATTTCGTTGGGGTTTCACTCGGATTTTATTGAATGGGTATTTAACAAAGATACTGATTATTTTATTATGGGAGGTTGGACAAAGGTTGAGGATTGTGTGGCTAAAGCGAGGGCTATGAGCGCAGAGAGTGGTTGAAGTTGATCTCGTGTAGTGCGCGGACTTTTAGTTGAATCTTTGATGTGTTGCAAGTATGATTGTGGTTCGGACTCTGGATTTGACTCTCTTGCGATCACATATATATTTATGAAGGAAGCCACACTGTGATTGTGAGAAGTGATTGTCTTGTGTTTTATAACCCTATATATATGTGGATGTGTGTATATGTGTATATCGAGTGTTCGCAAGACCTACTATGACCGTGCATAAGAATAAAGCGGATTTTTTGCGTTTGAGAGAAAAAAAAAAATCTCATTTTACGTTTTGCTCTTTAGATTTTTTATTATTGTTGGACGTTGAAGTCTGTGGCAACCGTCAATGTCAAACTTGTTGACTTCTCTCCATGTCCTAGATGATAGAGTTTGTCTCCAAGGCCATATGCGTTGACTGTCACGACAAGTCAAAACCTGTCAACCACCCATTCTCCGAAGTGTGCAAAAGAGGGTGTGGTTCTTAACCACCTTGGCGGTTGTGTAGTGTTGAGAGATGAACCCCTCAAAGCGCGTGTCAGCCGACATTTGAGGGTCAAACGTGACCCTCGAAACCGTCGAGAGCCACGTGATTATAAGTACTACATAATACGTCATTACTGCGACTGCTTGCCTACTTGTGTATGGTCGGTCGATATGAGAAAGCCCAGCGTCCGCCCGATTTTATCGTAAGTCTCACACGCGACACATAACCGATTTTCTTGTCAAAACATTATGGGTTTGATAGTAAAGGGACTATGACTGTTTTGTTTTGTGTGAGCGATCCGACTTTTGTTTTGGTGTGGTGTAACACATGGTAAGAAGGATGCGTCCTTGTCGAACGACGACGAGTTGCACTTGGGACTTTAGCCCCTCAATGTGCCGGTTCACGTAGGGGTCCAATAAAAATGTCGGACCGGGCACACCCCCTATGCTACAACGTACGAGAAACGCCCTCGGCTGGGCCACCTCTGCGATTGCATTTGATTAACTTTCGCACGTGGTTCAGCAGCTCGACGGGGGTACGCTCACCTACAGGATAGTGACAACTCCCGCAAGTGGATTAAGTTGTACCTCGCGTAGCCCTATCCTGTCGTATGGGTTCGCGAGAGGTATGACCAGCGCACTCGGTCGGAGTGACGACGAAAGCTCTATTGCATCTCGATAAGAGATAAATTCCTGCAGGAATCCTGCATGACGTGATCGTGAGGTCCCCTTGCAAGACCGATGCACACGATAACATCATCGATTTCCATCCCATCTTCTGACTCACTTTTGAGAATGAATTTTATTTTTTTCCCCTGTTCATCCTTTTGAGATGAGGGGTTTTATTCTTGATCATCAAGCATGTCGTTAGGGTTTTAATAACTTTTGTTCTTCCATTTTTCTCGATTATCTGAGGTGTCATGTTTGCTTGAAGGTTCCTTACTTGACCAATCATCATACCAAATTCCATGACGACTTAAGAGGACAGGACACCCTCAAAATTCATCAAGTTAACTAAATAAGTAGGTTTACTAGTGAGAAATTGTACTAGCTCAAAAGGATTCAGATAAGTATGATTTTCTACTAGTAAACGACTGCTTGAGGAAGATTCATCAGAGAAGTCTTTCACCAATATTAAAGATCTTAAAAGCAGACCAATTATAGTTGAAGGAACATCATACTTCGCACAAGTTCTTCAGGCAGTTCACCAAAAAGAAAATTGACATTCATGTTTATCTTTATCTTCTTCTTCATCTTCTTCCTTCTTCATGTTTAAGGATAAACAACCTTTTACCTCCATAATCTCTTGGATCCAATTTGTTCCAAGAACTGTCACAAACATGACCCACCTCATCATTTTTAGCGACCCCATTTTTCACATCTTCATCTATAGGTTTACAATAAGTGGTGGTATGACCTCCCTCACCACAATAATAGAAAGTGAAGCTATTTTTTGATCGATCTTCTTATTTACCTGTTTCTCTGTTACTTCTTCCATCATTACTTTTAGTCCTCCTAGATCTGGATGTGTTCCCTCTTTTTCCATTGTCATCTTCATCATCATTTTGTCCATCCTCACTTTCCAGGTTGTTTTTTTTTTTTTTCATCCGAAGTTGGGATAACAGATATATAATTTGTTATAACTCGTTGAACAATGTTCTTTGTACTCACGTTACTCCTTCTGTTTATGTCATTTTTTGTTTCTCAATCCTCAGCAAGGGTGCTGATTTGATCAAGTGATTATTTCTCACGGGAAAGCGTTGGCAAATACCTAATTATTGTTACAATCCCATCCCGTCTGAGAGGATAATGTTGAGCCTTGTTCAATACCGTCTGTCTCTCACTGTTGGTGAAATTAGTCAAAAAAATGTGACATATCTAAGTCTCATCCAAGTTTGGAATTTTTCTAGTTGTTTCACTGAATGTCCAAAGAAAAACACTGAATGTATCGTATTTAGTTTTTCTGATGTTAAAAAGGTCTTTAGGAGTAGTCAAAACAAAATCTTTCTCAAACTCTCTTCTCATTTCATTTTTTTTCTTCCTAAGTGGTAGCTCAGTCGATCAACTTTTGAACTGTCAATATTGAGTTAGAATCACAACATAACAAAACATGCTTAAGTCGTTGTCCATCAGTTGAACCATAACTAAGTCCAAACAATTCATACTCATTCAATAAATCATCGACTTGTGGTCCTCTGAAACATCAAATTCTTTCATCAGTTTGTTTGCTCTTGCAATGTCTGATCCTTCCTCCATAGTATCAACTCTCTCAACCAATTCCCGTATGACACCCATCATAGTTTTTTCACGAGCCCCTTTGGAAGAGCTAGGTCTTCCTCTCTCATACATTTTGACCATCAGTTCTCTTCATACCCTTTAATCGCTCTTCTCTTGTCAATTTTGACCTCTTCCTTTTTATTTACAATCCCTTACTCTTCTTGCAAGAGATACGAGTTCGTCTCTTTCTTTTCTTATCTGTTCGACTCCTTGATAATTTTGTAGGTAGAATGTACAGGCGTTAATTGACAAAGCAATTATTTTTTATCTGTCAATATAATGCATAATTAATTCTCTCTCACGGTCGCTACTCAGTTTTCTATTGTATCCCTTCACAATATCTTGAATTATAAAATACCTTGAAAGATCATAATCTCGTAATTAAATTGCATCGTTTACATACCACTGCGAACCCTTCTGGCAAAAAAAACTCTTTCCCTGACGATGTGATAGGACACTCTCTCAACAATCCTCACTCCCGCTAATTTTAATAAGTAATTCATCTCAGTCTGATCAGTAATAGTTCTCAAGGCAGAGTCTCTCATTTGATCAAGAAACGTTTGCAAATACTCAAACTCATCCGCAACGGTGAATTTTTTATCTGAGATCCGAAGAGTATCTTTTCTCTTGGTTGTCATTCCTTTTACTATAATCCCAAAGGTAAGTTGCTCAATTGGACCAAACATTATCACTCATTTTCCGAGTATCACAGATAGTATCAAGAAATGTAGATCTCATGATGGATATAATCATAAATCCCAAATCTGTGTTCAAAAGTATTTAGGACCAAAAATTTATTTTTCATACTTAAATCATTCTCTCCATGTTAATGGTTTACAGTAAAGACATTGAATCTCTTTTGTCCTCAAAGCGATCAGTAGTTAAAAAGTTGAGGAGTCTCTCAAATTTTCTCGCTTCCCCCTCCCAAGTTACCTTCCTGTGTAATTTCCCAAGCCATTTTTTTGTTCGTATTATACTAATGTGAGTTTCTTTTAGACATTTCAAATAATTAGTCTCCTTTTCTAGACTTACTTGATCATAAATCCTCCTATACAGACTACCCATATCAAGAAATTTAAGTTATTTAACCACTGAAATATGAAACTATTTCATGACCTCTTCCACAAATCTCATGGCTCAAAATCAAGAAAGGATTATCAGACTCACATAGTTTGTGCAACCAGCCTCTCACAATAGATATCCTTGTTATTGACAACGTTTCTGAGACCTTTTCATCTTCCATACAAGATCCATCATAATTCACCAATTATTTCTTGGAAGATGAAACATTTTCAGAGGAGGAAAAAATATTCCAGAGAGGATTTTCACATGAGTACCCAAAGTGAAACTTTTCTTTTCTTATTCAAGTATTTTTCTCTCTTCTAGTAGAATATTAACTGCTCATTTATCAAATTTATCATGTTCGCAACCTTCAAACCTTTCTTGTGGTACATAATTTTTGACATCATATTTGTCAAGCTCACTGAATCGGAAGGTAAACACATGTAGATTATTGTTCTCTCATCCTCTCATTTTCACTGCTTCATACCTTACAATCTCATAGCGGAATTTGTTTTCCCTCCTAAGAGAGTTAAGAAAACTTAATAGTTTTGCTCTTACCCCCGTGAAAGGTCATAAACCCTCTCTTTGTCATCGGACACGGATACCTATTTATGGTAGTTTGAAGACTCATTTTAAAGAGGGAAAATCATCGGTAGATATCCCGTTATGGGACCATGCTGCGCGCTAAGCCACTGTCTTTGCAGACAAAGTCGAAGAGACTTTAGACCTGAAATGTTGGTGTACTCGACTTTAAATTTAATTTTATGTTGGTGTACTCGACTTTAAATTTAATTTTATTTTACTTTTATCGGCCGATATTATATTTTACTATACTTTATTTTATTAATTGATTTGAAATTTTATTTTCCGTTTGGAGCACAGGGGTTGCGGCGCTATCAAAGCTCTATAAAATAGTAGTCACGATGATAATGTTCTCACAAGATCAGTGAGAGCGAGAAATTATGTTGTTCTAGTTCTACTGATCAGGATCACTGCTCAAGACCCAACGACTTCTCGTATTTGATAGACACGCTATCTGGGTGTGTGTGGCTATATTGTAGTCGCGTCGAAGTGAGGGCGGCTATGACCTATCGTAATGGGCTGCACAACTATAAGCCTAAGTACCTCCATTTCATCTGGAGGTAGGAGCATGAAACAAAAGAGGGACCTATGGTTATGACTATCATGGAATACAACCGCTATAACTAGTAGGCTAAATTGAAAATAAACGTAGAAGGGACTAGAGAGGAAGAGATAAAGATGCATCAGAAGGAGGCCAATAACAGGGTTAAGAGGAGATGCATAATAGTTGGAGTGACAACGTAGGTTCAAGTATGAGTATTGTACCAGAAGACTGAGACTTT
Organism: Chara braunii; assembly: GCA_003427395.1. Taxonomy (NCBI): domain Eukaryota; kingdom Viridiplantae; phylum Streptophyta; class Charophyceae; order Charales; family Characeae; genus Chara; species Chara braunii. The sequence continues at coordinate 669,324 of BFEA01000333.1, forward strand.
ACTGGTACCACTGAGCTTGAGAAGCAACGCTTAGACCGGTGTCGGTACGAATACCCTTACGAGGGTATCCCCCCTGGTTTTTGCAGATGGCAGAAAATAAGGTTGGTTTAAAGTATACCGCGAGAGACGCGACAGTATCAGTAATTTATGCTAGTTGAAGGTTGACTAGGAGTAGAGAGTGTGTGGGCGCGCAGATTTAAGGTGCGCGTGATTCCCTCTCTTTGATCATGATGTTGGGACCGACATGGATGCCGGTCGTTTTGTGTTACTATAAATATTATTTATTTTTTATTAAACCAGGATGTAGGAATACTTCTTTCCTCTCTTCTGTTTAGTACGATTGACGGCTCAGCAAGCGTTTACAGATATATGGTGGATCCAGATGATGGGACCTGATGGATACGGCCAAATGGGGGTAGCCGCGGCACGGTCGGTGGACCGGCGCGAGTTTTCGGCGGCCGTGCGTACAGGCGCGGGCCGAGAAGCGGCCCAGGGTGGTTCCTTGGCCCTAAGAGCCGGGGACTACCTCTTTATTAGGGGGTATGTGCCTGTTGGTACCAGGCTTGGGCTTAGCCCTATAGGTTACGACATTGGACTGACACTGCAACGGTACGAGGATCGAGGCCAGCAGGCGGCGGTATAGGAGTGTTCGAGCGCTGAAGGAGGCTGAGGGGTTGAGGGTCCCGCGGGACTATCCTCCTTAGTTTTTATCGGGGGAGTTCGGTCGCGGGCCCACGCTGCACAGCCAATGGAGAGTAATGGTAAGTCCGGCGCCCCGGTTCCCCAAGTTTTTCTCGCCTCTCCTTAAGGGATGACTTAAATTTTATTGTTTTTTGGGCCGGCGCAGGTTTCGAGACTAGCCGCGGACCCAAAAGGCCCAGCATAGTGGGTGCGCAGTCGAACTGATGAAAAACAGGGCTGCGTGCGAACCCAGATGGTGAAACCTGGTATGTGGTAGTGACGGGGTGTTCGGAGCCGCCTAGGGAGCCGCTCGGGTCCCGGAAAGATCGTGAGGCTGATGCCCTCGGTAAGGTCCCTTGAACATTCGTAAAAATTGGGATGGGGCGGAGAAGTTTGGCAGGGGCCCTGCGCCAAGGCAAAAACATATAAATTAGTGTAAGACCCGACAACGGTTTTCTTGATAGATTGTTGTCGGACCATGCGAAGTGGAGGAGGSCGGGAGCAGGGCGGTGTGGCTTGGGAGTGCGAATGGCGACGGATGCCTCGATCGGAGTAGATAGCGCTGCCGCGGTAGCGGACGGAGCGAAACGCAGCACGGGAAGCTGACGGGAGAGCACGGTGGGGCAAAGCGGGGAGACTGGCTGACGGACCAGGAGCCGGACGGGCGCTGAGCCGGGTAACTGACAGTGAGAGGGGGAAAAGTGGGCCCGTGAATGGATCCAGAGCCGAGGCTGCGCCGAATGCACGCAGGGGGTGACGAGCGCTAGCACGATGAGCCCGAGTGGAAAGGCGGCGGGCAGAAGGCTGGGGGAGACTCCCTGTGAAAGTCGCAAAGCAGCACCACGTGCAAATCGTAGTCGGACTTGGGTATAGGGGCGAAAGACTAATCGAACCGTCTAGTTGCTGGTTCACTCCGAAGTTCCTCTAAGGCGGCAGACGTGGTCGGGCAGTGCTCCGCGACGGGGCCGCGGACGGGCATTAGGGAGGAGACGGTGGAAAGGCCGGGTTGTGCTAGGCACTAGCGGAGCACGCGCGAAGCAGCGAGGGAGCGAGTGAACCAGGACGGGGGGGGCGCACTGTCGAGCGCTTCGGTCCGGCACCGAACGTGGCAGCGCGGGACCCTCTCGGCCTCGTCACGTAGGAGTTGGACCAACCTCGTCACGAACACACAAAGGAGCTTCCATAGGCCGCTCCGGCCGAGTGCGCCAGCCATACCTCTCGCGAGCCCCTACGACAGGATAGGGCCTACGCGAGGCACAACTTACATCCACCTTATGGGAGCTGTCACCTCCCTTCGGTGGGCGTATCCCCGCCGAGCTACCAGTCCACAGTACGAAAGCTACTCGGTTGCAATCGAAGAGGTGGACCAGCCGAGGGCGTTTCTCGTTCGATGTAGCACAGGGGGTACGCGCGGTAATACGCCTATCGGACCCGCACGTGGGCCGACATCTTGGGGGGCTGAAGTCCTAAGCGTGGCTCGACGTCGGTCGACTAGGACGCCTCCCACACACCACGCGCACACCACTCTACGAACACAAAAACAATACATACGCGCGCACACATTGCACAAACGACAAAACACGAACAACGCGACAACGCTCCTAGTCCCTCGGTAGCCAACCCATAACTTTCCAATGCGGAAATCAGATAGGCGTTCCGCGCAGGACTTAGTATAAAACCGCACGGATGTGGGGCTAACTCGTATCGACTCACAATGCAAATGTACGGAAGCAGTTATAATGATGACGTACTATGTCGTGCCCATAATCGTGAGGCCCTCGTTAATTTTGAGGGTCGCATTCGACACTCAAGTGTTGGCTGACACACCCCTTGAGGGTTAATCTCTCGACGCTGGACAACCGCCGTGCGCGGTTAGAGACCACACCCTCTTTAACCCCCTGTGCAAACGGGTTGAGTAGACAACTTTAAGTTGTCATGGCGGTCGAACATCAAGGGGTTTGACTTTGACGGCCGCCACGAACTATAACGTCCAACTATGAAAACACAAAAAGGAGACTCACTCCAACCCCCATTAGCTGATGGCCCTCAAAAATGGAAAGGGGGTGGATAAGCCCAAACGACGCGCGCACGGAGGAGGTCCAGTATCCTACCCATAGGCTACCCGGCGTCAGGGATAATGAGGCCCGTACACGGACTCCCAAAGGCTGACCGGGGCTAGTCCTCCGCCCACGTGCTGCTTCACGTTACCAAGACCCCAAGTTTACTCGCTGTGTTGCGCTCGTGATCTCGTCGCCCGACCCATAACTCTTTTAGTGCGGGATGCGACGAGTGCCGCGCGCAAACTTTGTATAAGATCACGAGGGCGTTGGACTTACACATACTATCTCGCTATGCTGTTCTACGCGAGTAACGGTGATGACAGCGCATTGTGTAGTGCCCACACCCAAATGGCCTACTCTGAGCCACGGGGTCCCCTCTCGACGCTCAGGCGTTGGCTGAAGCGCGAGCCAATGGGGGTAACCCTTTAGCACACGCAAAACCGGCCTGAGGGCCTTTCCGACTTTTGCACCCTGAGGTGTCCCAACGGGTGCGGGGCAAGACGGCCCTAGGGCGGGAGGGAGTTTGGAGCGGTGGTGAGTTATCTGGCGCATCACCAGCGACACTCTGACCCTTCCGCCCGAAACTTTATCGTTCCACCAAGATAAATCGCAACAAGGAAAATAAACAAAAGTTGGCGAGAGATATCCCCTCCCTTCTATTCGCCCTAACCTTCGACTGACCCTTAGTACGCGGGCACTTCAGGCCACGCTAGTTCCACACGTAGGTACACATGCACTGACACATATATATATATATATATATATATATATGCACAAGGGGAATAATTAGTGACGATCACTTCTCACACTCATAGTGGGTCTCCTCCTAGCCATACATATATATGCGCCCGCAGGGCAGCCCAACCAAAACCCCAAGTCTCTGAACATACCTGCAATCACATCAAAAGTCAGACAAGAGTCCACCCACTACGCGGAGTCAACTCCAACCAGTTCTTATATTCATACCCTTCGCTTTAACCATGCAAACCCCAACCTCCAGCCAACCAACCTCAATTAAATACCCAGTACCTTTGTTAAATGACCATTCAATAAAGTCCGGGTGAAACCCTTAACAAACAAAAAGATCACCGGGGCTAAAGCCTTTTAGGTCGAGTATGGGGAGCGAGTAGGAATTGAGTCGTGAGCCGAAGGATCGACAACCGACCTGTTATCAGTGATAACAGATGATGATCCTTGCAGGAGCAAACTGAACTAGCCTAAGTCCTGAATCGAATGTCCAAGAAATGCCTGTACCATAAGACAGGTCAATGCCCAAGCTAAATCATCAGCATACGGGGGATGACCCTCCATAGTACATTCTCACCCAAGTTACCTACCAACTAAATCAAAATCTACCCCTAAGCCAGTGCCCAAGCAAAGGTAGACTAATGGCAGGATCTCCCCTATTCAGGGTGGATCGTCAGAATCGTCATCTGTCAGAATATAATCTAACTCCTCTAAATCAAGAAAATTTCGGCAGCGCTTCCCGTAGGAAAAGTGTCTTTTTCTGAATTTATATTAGCCCGAATATGAGAGCAGAGATAGTTTTTGACTTTCCAAAGTTCAATTTTGTCTAACTCCCTGAATTAGCAAAAATTTGGGCAGCACTCCCTTTAGAAAAGGAGACTTTCCAGATTTCTACTAAGCCATAAATGAACTTTAGACAGGTTGAACTTTGAAAAGTCAAGAATTGACTAACTCCCCGGATTTGTAGAAATTTCGGCAGCGCTTCCCGTAGAGAAAGTGGCTTACCAAAATTTATACAGAGCCAAGTATAACAAAAGATCCCAGGAAATGCGAGAATCGATCTTAGTAAACAAACTTAACTCAGAAAATGCAGGAATTGACCTAACTCCTATCGCTCTAGCACAATGCGAGCCTCTTAAGCAACTACCTGTCAACCTGACACTCAAACCAAGTAGTAGCCTCACTCAGCCTCATGCAGGCCAAACCACAAAGGTAAGTACTCTCGCTACCCCAAGTCAATCCTTGCAAACAATAGTTCGTAACCTCTCAATGCTTTATCCTCTTATACCCAACTTACATAGGGCATAAAGTCAAGCTGTCCAATCTTATGGAACTTGCCTGACTCGACCATTGAGTATACACGAACAGGTTGCACAACTACTTCTCTCTTCTTTTGGGGCATACGATTAGGCCGTTCATCTTAGAACAAGGCTTAGTCGCCCAAAACTATAGAATATCCAACTTATATATACGTCTCTGAGCTTGGTGTTCAAAAGTTGGGCATAGGACCGAGCCGTTCATCTTAGAACAAGGTCCGGCCTGCCCAAGGTTATTTTCAATTATACTCTTAGTTATACTCTCTTCATTTTATGATAAGCTATAGCCAGGCCGTCCAATCTTATGGAACCCATGCCTGGCTAGCCTGTTCATAGATAAAATAGTATAAAATATAATCAAAATTTAACCTTTTGGGTTCCAGCAGGTGCGTGGCATTGGGTCAGACCGTCCAATCTTATGAAACATATCTGGTCCTTTGCCAGGTTCGTTTCTCTCTGACCCACTGTGTATGGCATGAGTCCAAGGCCGTCCAATCTTATAGACATGCTCTGCCCTTAGCACGAATTATCTCCTCAGAATAAAAACAGGAAGGGGCTGAGCAGTCCAATCTTATGGACCTGCTCAGGCCTCCTCGATAAAAAACAAAAGAAACAGAACAAACCCCAATCAAACACGGCAACCGAACCCTCCAATCTTATGGTACAGGTTTGGATCCTGAAAAGTCAGCCACAGTCAAACCCTCACAATTCAGAGCAATCAGGCCGTCCAATCTTATGGAACTGGTCTGACTCTCCATGCAGCTCAAAGATAAAACACAGCGGTCAGGCCGTCCAATCTTATGAAACTGGTCTGACCCCATAGGACCCATTCAGGCTCAGGCAAAACCACCTTTCACCCACCCTCCCCCAGATGCAACCCCTTGTGTTCACAATCTGCCTTCAGGCAATCAACAAAACCGAAAATGAGATTGCGCACACATTCCTTTACTTAGTCTGAGTTGTCCTGTCAGTCAAACCAAAGTCAAAGTAGGGGTGCATGCAGTACACTCAGTCAAACATAGCAAGACATACAAGTAGGGGTTATGTCAGGGTATATAGAGGGAAAGGGATGGTTACCTCTCAATTCCCTGCCTCCAGTGCCTCGCCTAGGCTCCGTCAGAGCTCCCGCAATCGGTGGGGCGAACCTCCCACAGAGGCCTTGGCGCGGATTACGGGTTGCAATCCTGCCTGCCGCCTTCCTCTCAGCACCAATCAGACTAGACTTAGAGGAAGAAGGGCAGAAGTAGAAAGGTTTAGTCTCTCAGATCCTGGAAGGGTGCTCTCAAACTCGCAGGAGAGGGTCTTGGTTCCTTGGCTCGCCTGAGGGCCCCGCAATGGTGGCCAAAAGACATCCGCACCTGGTCAGCTTCTGAACTCAAATACTGAAGCCAGTCTCTTTAAGACCTCCAAAAATCACAGCACTAATCTCCTAATTGCCCAGTTTAATCACCTCCCCTTGTCTCAACACCCCTCCCCATGGCCTGCTCGCGGCCGCACAGTGGCTGACAACAATCTATATATGCAGCAGTGGTGCTCAATGGCCGTCCCCCGCAGCCTAGCTGCATGCTACAGTTCGCAGTAGTCAGAAGCCGACCTTAACAACATCATATAGGAGTGATTATCAATAGCAACGGTAACTCGTGCCTCGTCAAAAATAGCAGCCTCCTTTCTTGCCCCGCCACCAACACACCGTAATCCACAGCGACAGCCGACAACAACAACTGCTGTTATAGTCTGTGCCCAGCTAGAACAGACTGTAGCAGCTTCACTTGGGGGCCACCGGTCGTGGGTCGTACAACGCAGCAGCAGTTGCCCGTACCGAACCAGCAGCAACTCATGGCTTGTTGCCAGTGCCTCCTTTCAACGGATGATCATTACGTTTGCCAACAGTCCAATCTGCATTGCGCAGCGAATCGATCACAGCTTCATCTCACGACGGAATGTGGTCCCGGCCAAGAAAGGAGTCTGCAATCCCCGTCACCTGCCCTGCGTCACCTCGATACAACAGCCTGAGCATCTCACACCGGCTGGCTGGTAACCCCACACTTCTCCACGACCGAAACTTCTCCTTAAATCTTCCTCTCCTTTGTGCCCCACGACCGGCCTCTTTCCAGTTTACTCAACCTGATGAGTAGCACCGAATGAGGCTTCCGCCTGTCCGCTCTTTTCAACTCGTAAGTCCCCAAGCACACTGTCGTCCTGACTCCCCTTCACCTCGTGGGGGTACGTAGCGTACTAGCCTTCCGAAAGGTAAGTCCCCAATCCCAACGGAAAGGTAAGCCTCCCACCACGTCGTTGCCCTGCCAAACTTCTCATAACGACAACGAATAAGGTCGGGTGTATCTTCTGCTAGGATGTGGAAGTATTCAGCCCCCCCTTCGCCGATTTCACTTGCATCCTCCCCATCACTCCCTCGACTATTCCTGCAGGCACCTCTCATAGGCACAGCCTGAGTCCGTCACTCCGCCAAAACTAGGCACCCCGCCTCGATTCCGACTCCATAGCATGATTCGCAGGGTCCAAGAACCCTTACCTGGTCCCCCAATTTCCCCAATTCCACCACGATTTGGTCGAACTAACTTCTTCGAATGCACCTACCCCATCGTCTGCCATCTCCACGCAGCTCACTTCCCTACTAATCTCTCTTTCCACTCACCTTTTCGCTAATCTAACGCTTCCAACAGATTCGCCCTGCTAACAAACCTCTGCCTAAAGCTTTTCCTCGCTCGTTTTTATCAAGAAACGAGCGGGATGTAGCTTTTTCCCGTTTCGTCCCACAACCATGATTCCCTTTGTTTCCGAATGCACCTGGGCGCAGATCCCGCCCAGGTTCATTTAGTCATTTCCTCCGTCCATTTTCCGGCGCAGCCCAAAACTTGCCGAACTCAAAACTCACTCTCTTCGCAATCTAACTCTACGGTCACGCTCGCCCCGGCCTAAACCCCCTACTCTAATCCTTTTCCCGGTCGTTTTCACTAAAAATTGACCAACACTCTCGATTTCCCTTTTCCCCCTCTACCTCCTTCACTTCGCCATAGCCCCGGCGCAAGCTTCTCCTCCACTAACTCTCATCTCACTGACTAGCGGCCCAATCCAACTCCAGATTCGCATGCGCCTGTCCTTAGAACCCGCATTCCGCCCCTTTCCCCGCCCGGATTCATTAGGAATCGGGCGAGCTATAGCTCCCTGACCGCGCCGAGATGACCACCTGCCATGGCTATCCTCGCCTGCCTGCACCTAACACACCCCTCCGTCCTTGTTCATTCACCCCGCTCCTGCCGCGCCTGCTGTTCCGATACATCCTCCCTTCTGCGCTCACCGCCCGCTCTGGCAGCACCGCCTCGCCCTCCGCCTCGCCTGCCCTGCTGCCTTAAGGCCCCCGTACTCTCTTACCTTTCTTCCCCATCCCCGGGCGCACCTCAACGCAGGTCTCCAAGCACCTTCCTTGCTGACGTCACCCCGGTCTCCTTCTCTCCGGTAACACTTAGCGCAGCCACACCTTTCCCAACTGCCGAACTTCTCAACAGGTAAAACTCTCGGTTGCCCCGACCGAGCCCCCCACTTATACCGCCCTCCTGCTCCGTACTACCGTATCCCCGACACCGCCTGCTCCTTGCTGTCGCCCCGCCCACAACCTCGCTGCGCCGGCCGGCCAATCCCGCTGCCCTCGCCTGAACCTGGCGGGGCCCGCGACCAGGTCCTGAAGGACTTTCACCGTGGCCATACCCCACGGCTCTCCCCAATCTGAGCGGCCCGGGCAACCCAGAGCGCCATGTTCTACCCTGTGGCGCCTCCCCTATACCGCCCCGATATCTTCCTCCCAGTGCCCCAAGGAGCTAGCCTGCGTCGGTACCCCACGGCCCTCTAGGACGACCCCAGGCAGGTCCGACCATTTTGGCTTTTACTCACCAATTGCCATCACCTGGGTTCGAACACAGCCCATACCTTCAACAACTTTGTGGTGTACCCACTGACCCGTGTTCTCGGGGTCCTATCAGCAGCCGCGATACCACGCCCCAACGGGACGGGTCCGTTAGATAGGACTAAAAATAAAGGAAGATAGAGAAAAGTGGGTATTTAAGGACCGCTAACGAGAAATGGGTATCGGTCGTCACCCCGCCAGCTCTGTGGGTCATGCTTGCCAGCAAAACCGAGGGGGATAGCCCCGTCGGGCCCTCAACCTCTCAGTTCTTTCCAACGCTCCGCTGCTCCTTCGTCGTAGCATGCTGGCCTCGATCCCCAAGCCTCCGCAGTAATAGTCCACCGCCGTAACCTATAGGGATAAGCCCAAGCTTGGGACAACTAGGCGCGGATTGCAATATGAAATGGTGTCGCGCCGTGCCCCAGCCTGGGAGCCACAGCCTAGGCCTTCCTTGCCTACCGCTGCCGGCGTGCCAACACCAGGCACCCGCGCCAGCCTGCTTAGACCGCGCCGTGGCCGCCCCGTGCGCCTACCGACGTGCCAGTCCTACCGTCGATCGCTCGTGCCAACCAAAAACAAGCTTTCATCCCCTAAACAAAACCGTAGCACGGTCCAGGTTGGTCGACTAGACCGGCCGCTCACTCAATCAGAAAAATCACACACGCACCTTAAAACTGCGCGCCCACATACCCTCTAACTTAGTCTGGAGGGGTCCCGGACGCGGCCGTACCTCGCCCGACTTATGCCGACCAAACCCTTTTTTTTTTTTTTTTTGTCATTTGCAAAAACCAGGGCGGATACCCTTGTAAGGGTATTCACTCCGACAACGCTAGATGCATTCGAAAGTGGAGGCAACGGGAGATGGTTATGGCAAGAGGTGGAAAACGCCCACCTCCCTCGTTCCTCGATGGTTTTGAGCGAGGGAGGAGGCGGTCTTGGGGTTTTAGGCCCGGGCAACCACGATGGTAATGTTAGTTTTAGGAGAAAGGTAATGGGTGACGAGGTCAGTGAGAGAGGGGGTGCGCGGAGGAATGGCGGAGATGGGAATGACGGGATGTGAAACGGAGAAGTTCTCCCGTTGCCTGATCGAGTCGAAAGGAAGAAGACGGGATTTTGGGGTTTTGACGCGAGGCGAGTCGTTTGGGATACTTAGTTTGGGGAGTAGATTAGTGGGTAAGGAGCTAAAAGAGGAAGGGGTTGAGTTGGGATATGGCGGGGACGAAGTAGCGCGGTGGTGGATATGGAAGGCCGGTGACGAAAGGAGTAGGAGGTTATACGAGCTATCGAAACGAGGGAGAGAGGAAGAAGCCAACTGCGGGTTAGAGACATACCTGTCGACCGATGCGATGCTCGATTTATTGGATGGAAGTAGCCTCCCTCCACCTCTCGGCGTGCATGGCTAAAAGGGGCGCGGTGTATACTGCCGCGTTCTAGAGGAAGGTTCATTTGAATTTGCTCATTCTATCGTAGGAGAAAGAAAACGGGGGGGGATATACGTACCTGGCTTACTGTTGGTCCAGAGTTGCGCTGGGCGTTGTCTTGGTCGTGTGCCCGCCCGCAGCAAGGGACGAGTGAACCTGGCTGCACCAACGGCCAGGTGCGCTCATACAGAAGGAGCGACTACAGAGAGAGAGAGAGAGTGCTCACCGGGCCTGCTGATACGATAAAATCTGAAGTCGTGCCCGGTGTGTTGGCTCGTATGCGGTTAAGCCTGGTCGTGGTGCTCGTCAAGTGCTCTCACACTAGGCCATACTGCGGGGCTGAGGAATCGCTACTTGTTAGTGTGCTCTTCGTTCGAGCGATGAGAATGATAAGGGAGTAACCCCCTACTCTGGGGATTGGTTGATAACTGAAACTGCGAGAGGTCGACATGAGAGGTTTTGACATTCTCTCTAACTAGCCGGAGCACTGCCTGCCACGAGGCACAAAGCAATAGGAAGCGGAGGCTGTGACTGAAACTTTACCTGTGGGATACTGCACTACGGTATCCATCGTTGGAGGCGGAAAGGGCAGCATGCTACGAGATTAGCCTGCGACTCAGGAGGAGAGGGCTCGCCGTTGCCTTCGAGCTTGTTGTTGCGCCACTACCGATTGCCCGCCACTCGTACTGACTGTTTCAACAGGTTGTAGCTGCGGATGGTTGCTGGCCATTGCTGCGGTTTTACCTGTTGTATACTGTTGCAATAAGTTGTTCGGGTACTTGCTGTTGCCAAGGTTGCTGCTGGGCTCCACGAGATCTTGCTGGTGGGCATGGTTGTTCTACAAACAACATTTTTGTAAGGTCTGTTGCATCCTGAATGGAGGGAGGAACCTATTTTGTTTACGCTGCATGCTCTGGTAGAATGACAACTTGTGGGTTAGAAAGCGAGGCGCTGTAACCTGGGGCAGTAGTCAAACTGTGAAGGGGTTTCTCGCTGCGACTCGAGGTTTTGTCAAGATACTGGTTGCTGGCGGGTTGACTTCAAGTTGACGAAGCGTCTAGGCACCTTGGCTGCCATTGCGGGGCCCTCAGGCGTACCAAGATAACAAGGCCCTCTCCTGAGAGTTTGTGAGCATCACCCTTATATCTGAGAGTCTCAAACCATCTTCCTTTGTCCTTCTTACTCTAAGTCTAGTCCTCGGTTACGAGAGGAAGGCAACAGGTGGGATTGCAACCCGTAAGTCCGCTTCAAGGCACTGTGGGGAGTTCACCTACCGATTGCGGAAGTCTTCGAATCATTGTCCAATGCTTGAATCAAATGCCTAGTGGCATGATCAAAGCGGATGAGTCATTTTGCCGAGTTCCTTCAACATGGTTATCTCAAGCGCCTTAGTATACTCTACTTGTTCACCTGTGTCGGTTTGGGGTACGGTTCAATCTACAATTGATTCTAACTCTGCTGGAACTCAGGAGGAGTTCGAGAGGCAGGGAACCTTCAGGTATATACCCTCCATCTGTATAACCCACTACTACCCATGTTTGCCTACCTCCCGACTACAGCATGCATGAGATTGTCCCTATGGTTTTTTGTTTTCTCTTCAGGACGTAATCAGGCTGAATGGAAGGAACGTGTGAGAGTGAAGCCTAAGTTCTACTTTGTTTTGATTGAAAGCAAACTAAGGAATGAACTGAGGGAAGCTGAGAGGACGGCAGGCTGCATGCGTTTTGGCCGGGTCAACCAAAGCCTGAGCATTGTTTCCATGGTGAATGGCTCAAGGTTGTGTTTATTTGGCTGTTTTCTGAAGGACCAGACATTATTCTACCGTGAATGACCTGACTGCTATGTTTATTTAGTTGTTTTCTGGAGGACCGGGCATTGTTTCCATGGTGAATGGCCTGGTTACTCTAGTTAACATTAAGGGTTTGCATGGTTGAAAGAGTTTAAGTTCTTGTTTAATTCTGAGGGAGGATTTCTTGTCTAAAGGCTAAGCATTGTTTCTATTGTGAATGGTTTAGCCTGAAGACCACACACATAAGTCAAACTGAGTATAAAGGGGAAATACTTTATATATATTTGCATGCAAACTGGCAGCTCGACATTGTTTCCAAGGTGAATGATCATGCGCTAAGCCATAGCATTAAGAAGAGAAAAGGGAAAAGTGTAAAGTATAAATGGAAATAGCCTGGGCAAGCTGAACTTTGTCTTCATGGTGAATGGTTCAGTCCCCTGCCCATATTTGTCTTTTCTTTGGAAAACAAAGTCGGAGAAATACTAAATTTTGGTTATTAAACAGTTCAGGGCAGCTAGGCATTGCTTCCATGGCGAATGACCTAACCATATGCCCAAAAGAAGAGAGAAGTAGTAGTGCAACCTGTTCGTGTATACCTCAAAGACAAGCTGGGCATTGTTTCTACTGTGAATGGTCCAGCCTTATGTCTTATGTAAGATGGATACAAATGTTCAAGGACTTAAAAGATTCATAAACTATCTATATGGAATGAACTTGGGCTGGTGAGAGTACTTACCTTTGTGGTTTGGCTTGCATGTGACTGAGTGAGGCCAGTACTTAGTTTGAGTTTCAGGTTGATAGGTAGTTGCTTTAGTTGCTCGCCATGTGTTACAGCCATAGGAGATAGTGTCAGTTCGTGCATTTTCTGTAGTATCTTTTTTTTTTACTTAGGTAAATTCCTGCATTTTCTGAGATCTTTTTTTACTAGTCAAAAAGTTCAACTTTGTCTTTTCTCTTATCTGACTTAGTTAAAATCTGGGAAGACTCCTTTCCTAAAGGGAGTGCTGCCCAAATTTTTGCTAATTCAGAGAGTTAGACAAGATTGAACTTTGGGAGGTCAAAGTTACTTTCAAATACTGGACTTGGCCTTGTATAAATTTTGACATAGCACTTTTCTAGAGGGAGTGCTGTCGAAATTTTTACAAAATTAAGGAGTTAGTTAAATTATATCTAAAGTTGAGCTCGAACTGCCTTTTGAGTTAATATCTGACTTAGTATGAATCTGGGGAGTCTCCCTTTCTAAAGGGAATGCTGCCCAAATTTTTACTATTTCAGGGAGTTTTAGACAAAATTTGACTTTGCAGAGTTAGAGATTATTTTTGCCTTTGTATCTGACTTAGTATAAATCTGGATAGCCTCCCTTTCTAAAGGTAATGTTGCCTAAATTTCTGCTATTTCAGAAAGTTGGACATAGATTTGACTTTCCAGAGTTAGAAATTATTTATGTTTTCATATCTGGACTTATATAAATTTTGGAAAGGCACTTTTCCTGCGGGAAGCACTGCCGAAATTTTTTTAGATTAAAAATGGTCGAATATGTTTTGACAAGTGGGGATTTTTCATAAATCCACTGCGACTAAGGAAATATTTTGCTATATTGCTTAGAGGTAGGCTTAAACATAATTAAGTAGGATGATTTGGGTAAGGTTACGATGTGGAGATTGTCCTCCATGAACTTATAAGTTCAGCCTGGGGGCTTTGACCTGTCATGTGTTACAGGCCCCTTTTGATCGATTGATTCAAGATCCGGGCTAGATTCAGGTTGATCCCTTGAGGATCATCATCTGTTATCACTGATAACAGATCGGGTGTCGATTCGTCGGTCTACGACTCAATTCCAACTCACCCTCCACACTCAACCTAAAAGGCTTTAGCCGTGATGATTTTCATTGTTTTATTATGGTTTCACCCGGACTTTTATTGAATGGCCGTTTAACAAAGGTACTGAGTATTTAATTAAGGTAGGCTGGACTAAAGGTTTGGGGCTTGCATGGCTAAAGCGAGGGGTATGAGTGTCGAAGATGGTCGGGGTTGACTCCGTGTAGTGCGTGGGTTGTTGATTTGACTCGTTGATGTGATTGCAGGTATGTGTTGTGAATCAGATTCTCGATTTGGTTGCCTGCGATCATATATATACGTATAATTGTGAGGGACCACAGTGAGACTGTAAGAAGTGATTGTCAAATACTTAGCCCCTTATATATGTATATATGGGTGTACTTGGGGTGAATGTCTGGATGAGCAAGGGGCCCCATACTAAGAGCCTACTAAGAGGTTAGAACAGAGAGGCATAGGGAAGACCCTTCCTGGTATTTTGCTTTGCTTCTTCAGGATTCTCTTAGTCACACGTCGGTCCACGGTCGGGATTCAAGGTCCTTGTCCAGGACATCCCAAGCCCTAGGCTCTGCAGGGGAGGGATTTTCCCTTGCGCAAAACCTATTCGCTTTGCCCATCGAGGCACCCCACCTAGAAGGCGAAAATGTCGCGAGGGCCGAACGGCATATCCTTCAGCCGTTCAATATCGTGTGGGGTAACCCCTCATCATATATCCCTTCAGCCATTTAATATCGCGAGGCAGAAGCCGGGATTACCACATAAGGTTGACATTGTTGGTTGGTATGGGATCGGTCTGCGGCTGTGCGGCTTTATACTAGAATCCCACGCGCGACGTTTCGTCGCCCTAGTGTGTAAAAGTTATGGGATCAAAAAGGGACCGGCACACGTGGACGAATGTTTGGGATTACTATAGGCCACTGACCCCGCGCCAAAAAGGGGAGGGCACCCCAGGGTTATAATTTTTATTGCGCAGGGGGACCGTCGGCCTATTCCTTATCCTTTGTTTTTTAGAGATTTTTATGGTTGAACATTGTAGTCCGTGGCAGCCGTCAAAGCCAAACTCCTTGACTTTCACCCAGACCCAGGGAGGACTTACCCCTAGGGCCGCGAGAGACGACTGCCACCACAGGTATAAACCTGTCTGCCACCCACTCTGCATAAGGGTGCAGAAGAGGGTGTGTGGTCCTCAACCGCGCATGGCGATTGTCCAGCGTCAAGAGATCAACCGTCAAGGCGAGTGTCAGCCGATATTTGAGTGTCGAATGTCACCCTCGAGATTAACCAGGACCGCATAAATATGGGTACCACATAGTACGACATCATTGTGACTGCTTGCGTACGATTGCATTGCGAGTCGATATAAGTCAGCCCTGCATCCGCGCGGTCTTATACAAAGTCCCGCGCGCGACGCCTGCTCGATTTCCGCATCAGAGAGTTATGGGACGGCTACCGAGGGGCTAGGAGCGTTGTCGCGTTCTTTGCGTTCTGTCGTTTCGTGTGTGTGTAGGTGTGTTGTTGTCTTGTGGTGGTTAGAGTGGTGTGCGCGTGGTGTGTGGGATGCGTCCTTGTCAACCGACGTCAAATCGCGCTTGGGACGTCAGCCCTCCCAAACTGTCGGTTCGCGTGCGGGTCCGATAGAGGCGTATTACCGTGCGTACCCCTTATGCTACAGCGAACGAGAAACACCCTCGACTGGTCCACCTTTGCGATTGCAACTGATTAGCTTTCGTACTGTGGACAGGTAGCTCGGAGGGGATACGCCCACCGAAGGGAGGTGATAGCTAGGTAAGTTGTGCCTCGCGTAGGCCCTATCCTGTCGTAGGGGCTCGCAAGAGGTATGGTTGGCGCACTCGGCCGAAGCGGCTTAAGGAAGCTCCACATGTATTATCTGCGATGAAGGATTTGAACCCACTCCTGTGTGACGCGGCCGGGAGGGTCCCGCTCTGCCCTGGTGCGGTGCCGGACCGATGCGCTCGACAGGTGGCGCCGTTGTCGGGGATAACGGAAAGCCTACCGTTGTCCCTGGTGGAACGACATCCGGGTATGAGAAGTGAATGGAAAAAGGCATAAAGGAAACGACGAGAAGGTAAGGAAAAACAATGAATGACTAAGTATAGGAAAGTAAGTTTACCTATGTGAGCTAGGAAAAATAAGGGGGACGACCGTGTTAGCATTCGGTAAAAGTACATAGTAAGAGTTAGGTGGGACGGATGGAATAGACCGGTCAAGGTGCAATGCTGAATAAAAGGGGTGTGCTTGCTTTTCTCTTGTCAAGGAGCTTGAAGAGAAAGGGTTATCAAGATGTCGCAGGGCGGCGGCGCATCGGGTGGTCCCAAGAAGGGTCTGACACTCGATGACCTCATCGCGGCCATTGACCGACATGAAAGAAACCCGAGCAATATCCCCAAGGTAGATACCTTCCATTTTTGTGGGGAGAGAGTCTCGGAATGGCTGGAGCGGGTAGAACAAGCTTTGGTCGGGCGGTCTGATGTTGTAAAGTTTCAGCGCATTCTCCAGTATGTCCTCCACAGCTACCACCAAGAAGTGAAGAAAGTTATAGATGCGGCTCAAGGTAGCTGGGAAAGGTTCAAGGAGGGAATGCAGAGGAAATACCGCCTGGGAGACGGGTTGTTGACCACTACAGACCTTGAGGCGATGAACAAAGAGGATTTTACGACGATAGGGGCCTTTGTTCAGGAATTCAAGAAGAGGGCACGAAAGGTCGATGGGATTTCAGAGGAGGCGCAGTGCGCCATTTTTCTGGGGCTACTCACGATATGAGAGGCCGTCGAACTGACAAGACATGGAGGAGGTAGCACCAAGCTCACCTGGGCCACCATTGACAGAGGGGTGGAAGTTGGGTGTTTAAACCAGGTGGAGCAGCGTCAGGTACGCCTGCAAAGGCAGAAGAGAAAAAAAAAAAGATGCGACCGCTTCTGGGACCCCGAGAGTAAGAAGGATTGTTACAGACGTACTGGCGCAACTGGGGTATGCGACAGAGCCGGTGGTGCAGAGAAGGGTAGTGACGGCTGTCCAGGTGAAAGGAAAGGAGCCGGTGATAGAGGAGGCTGTTCAGGAGGAGCTCTGGGAAGAGGAAGAGTCGGTGCCGCAGCACCTTACGAAGGCCCAACGCAAAGTGCGTAACTTGGCGCAGGGCGGGCAGGGGTAAGGAAAAGCGCAGGCGCCCCAGGCCTTGACAGCAACCCCTTTAAATGTGGCGGCTCCATCATCTAGTACGGGCCCCTCGCAAGGAGGGGCACCCTCCTATGGACAGTGGCCCTAGCCGGTGATCAATGCAATCGTGCCATGGGGTAGCCCGCCGCCAGTAGCCGGACCGCAAACGAGTATGCCGCCACCCATCTACCCCGCAGCCCAGGCCCAGCCTGTGGCCCTGCCGCCGTCACCTGCTCCCAGTTCACAAGGAAGCGTGGCTGGAGGTGGGAACCAGGGGCAGGGCAATCAAGGCAACGGAGGGAGGGGTGGAGGAAGGGGGCAAGGCATTAATGGTGGCGGAAGAGGAGGGCAATGGAATGGTCAAGGCCGGGGAAATAAAGGTCAGGGGTACCAAGGCCAGGGGAATCAAGGCGAAGGGAATCAAGGTCAGGGGTACCAAGGCCAGGGGTATCAAGGCCAGGGGGATCAGGGAAGTCAGGGATATGGGAGACCCCGTTTTGACTTGAGGACTGCCATCTGCCAACATTGTGACCAGCAAGGCCACATTATAAGGTTCTGTAATATAAGACGGGAAGACGAGAGGAGCGGGCTTATTTCCTCCACTATGGATGGGAACATTTACGATCAGTTTGGGGAAGCCATTGACAAAAAGCTTGGAGGAGTGAGGGCGGAAGCCCAACGAAGGGCCGCAGCCGGACCGCCACCCTCTGCCATGTTCAGGCTATGGCAGGAGAAGAAAGGACCGTCGGTGGGGATAGAGGAATTCAGGTTATGGCAGAAAAAGAAAGAACCACCGATTGGGGTAGAGGAAGTGGGGAGCGATGAGGAAGTGACTCAAGGGCTACGAGGAGGAAGTAAGAGGGAAGACCCCATAATCATCGAGTCAGATGACGAGAATGAGGAAGAAAGGATAGAATCTCCGTCCGTCTGGTTGGGGAAAATGGAGGACCTGCTGGATAAGATGGGGAGTTACCAACAGAAGTTGGTGGGCCTCTGTGAGGAAGTGAGGAAATTGAAGTCTAGCATCCCCAAGGTGTTCCTCTACGACTCCGGTCCGTAGTCAGCGCCTGGGCGACCTGGAGTAAATGTGGTGGGGTCGTGCCCACAATCGGGAATGATGAGGAGACCCCTCACTCCACAGGCCCGGCTGGCGCAGGCAGCACGAACGAGAAGTCAAGCCAAAGCTAGCGCCAGCCAAGAACCTCTGAGGAGGGAGCCTGAGCTAGGAAAAAGAAAAGAGGCCATGGAAGTGGAGGATGACGATGATGAAGAGAAAGAAGACAAGAGGCTGCGCCGGGAAGAGAATCAGAGAGCGGAGCAGCGGGCAAGGAGAAAAGGGAGCAGGGGAGAGGCCGAGCCGGTCATACGTGACGGACCGCCCAAAAAGAAAAAGTACGCGGTTCGGTTGGAATAGGGGTTTGATGTAGAGTGGGTGATCGACAGGCTGCTAGAAGGGCATAATGATCTCATGACCCTGAAGGAGATCCTGGTGTCAGCCCCGCGTTTCCACGATGAACTAAAATGGAGGTTGTCACGGCGCTTAGTGCCCAACGTCGATCTCGGCACGATCCTGCCCAAGGAGGCATAGTGGGCGGAATCGGGCATGAAGATGGATTGGAAGTGCGTGGCCTGCGACACGGTGAATTTGGTGGTGAAGGGCTCCAAGTGCGCGGCAATGGTGGACACCGGGGTGAAGATGAACATTATTCGAGAGGCGGACGCTATCAAATTCGTGCTGGATATAGACCGATCTGATTGCAGAATTCTACATGGAGCCAGCTGCAGGGCCGTATTTTGTGGGACAGCCTCGAACGTACTCATCGAGGTTGGAAAGGTGAAGGCCCGAGCTTGCTTCTTCATCATGCCGGACATGGACCATGGAATCCTCTTAGGAAGGTCATTCTTGAGTAGGACAGAGAACGTGATGTTCAACAACCATGACGGGACTCTGATCCTCCTCCTATGTGACCCTGCCTGCGGGAATTACGAGATAATTACCTGCAGAAATACAGGACCGAGGAGTATAAGGAACCGGCCCAACCCAGGATCCTTCACGATCGAAGAATCGGAGGGCGAGCGCTGAAGGCTTCGAGCGGAGCCGGAAGGAGAAAAGGAGGTGAAAGCGTTTTCCCTTAGCATATCGGACGTCGGAAAGGCCATGGACTTGGTGGCCGCACATGAGATGGCGGATCCGGATGCCATCCAAGCCTTGAGGGAGCAGGTCCTGGAATGCCCCGAGGCGGGGAGGTTGGAATTAGTATACCGTCTTCCAGACGACAGGAGGAACCCCGCATCAGCGCAAGCGCAATCTGTGAGTCGGCCTTTTTTAGGGGACGGCTCAAGCAGGGTTCCCAAAGGCGGTACAAGACGGTAAACAAGAAGTGTCGTCCGGTTCCCGTCCTCGTTACAGAGGACGAGGATGCATACTACAAGAGGGAACGAGGGTTGATACGGCGAATGAGGGAGAGTGCTCTAGCAGGGCCATGTCGTATCAACGAAGGGAATGAGGGGAAATTGATCACAGGGGAGCCCGACTTCCTGCTGCCTCAGGAGCGGACATTGATGGTGGAGTTGATGAAGAGGAGGCATCACGTCTATGCGTTTAGTGACGAGGAGCGTGGCAGGCTGAATGTGGACAAGATACATATGATCTGCATCCACACCATGTCACACGAGCCTTGGAACATGAGAGGGGCGCGATATCCTAATCCTGACGAGGAAAAGAAGGTGGTGGATTACCTCGACGGCAAGATACGTACGCACGTCGCCGACTATTCGAGTGGACCGTATGCATCCCCGTGGTTCTGCTTCATCAAGCCTAACGAGACGCTGCGATGGATGCAAGATTTGCAGAGGTTGAATGCGATGACCGTGCAGGATGCTGGAGGATTGCCCAATTCAGACGCGCTGTCGGAATCCTGTGCTGGAAGGCCTACGATTTCGATTATAGACTTTTACTCAGGATATGATCAGTTCTCAGTCTACCCGCCGGACAGGCCTGTGACGACTATGCACACGCCGCGAGGGCTAATCCACATGAACGTGGCCCCGCAAGGGTAGACCAACGCGGCAGCAATGGTCCAACGGGTCATGATTCGGGCTATGCAATCAGTCAGCCCCCATATCACACAGCCATACATCGACGATTTCGCGGTGAAGGGGCAAGCAGTGAAGGAGAGCGACGAAGTCTCGCCAAGGGTAAGGCGCTTTGTTTGGAAGCACATCCAGGACCTCGAAAAGGTTCTGAGCCTGCTCGAGGAGCATAACCTCACGACAAGCGAGGCCAAATCCAGACACTGCATGAGCGAAGCGACTATCTTGGGGTTCGTCTGCAGCGAGAAGGGCCGAAGGCCAGATGTGAAGAAGACGGACAAAATTACTGAGTGGCCAGTTCCGTTCCACTCAATAACTGATGTCAGGAGCTTCCTTGGTACGTGTGGATTTTGGAGGGCCTTCGTCAAGAACTTTGTCGCTAAGACTGAACACCTGAGGAAGTTAGTCCGTCAGGATCAGGAATGGGTTTGGGGTGAAGAGCATAAAGAGGTGGTGGCCAGAATGAAGGAGGAATTTCGAGAAGGAGAGTTGGTGTTAGGAGCGTCAGATTATGATGCCACGGAGACGCGACCCTTCATTGTCAAAACAGATGCGGGACCGACTGCTTTAGGGGGAGTTCTAATTCAGGCAGACATGGAAGGGAAGGAAAGACCCTTGCGATTTGAGAGTCGGACTCTCTATACGACCAAGAGGAACTACTCTCAGTTCAAGAGGGAGACCCTTGTCGTCCTCCACTGTCTACGGATCTTCCGGATCTACATCTTCGGCAGGAGGTTTATTCTGAGAGTGGATCCGACCGCCCTAGCCTACTCTCTAAGGAATTACGTTCCATCGGATCCGACGGTTGTCAGATGGCTGACGTACATCTGGATGTTTAACTTCGAGTTGGAGCGGATTCCTGGCAGTAAGAACCGGGCGGACGGGCTGAGTCGGATCAACTGGGATAAACAGGAAGGGGAGGCGGTGGAGAACATGCCCCCAGTTGATGGATTTCTGGATCAGAAGGAAGATATCCGTCTCCATATCAACAAGTGGTCGCCGCGAGTAGCCAGCTGTGTAGGCCATCCTATCTGGCAAGCGCCAAATGAGTATGAAAGGAGGGCCGAGTTGGTCCTTAAACCCTTTGAAGAAGAGGATCCCTGAGGCGGTAAGGATGTTCAGTGGATGATGGAGTTGGCGCTGGCTAGTTCGCATAGTCTGGTGGAGGACATGAGGACAATCGAGGAAGGACCAGGCCAGGTAGAACGGCATGAGAACCTGATGGGAGGAATGTATCTCCTCGTCAACACGTCATGCAGGAAAACCTTCGACCAGTCAGGCTCGTTGAACCCGACAGGGAATGAGGATGAAGTGCCCGAGAGCCAGGACGACGAGTTCGAGGAAGGGGAGATTAAGGAGGCCATGCCTTTCGTGCAGAGGAGTATGATGGGATCTACCTAGAGCTGGGACTCCTTTTGTCTTGCGAAATGCGGCTAAGGGACGCAAGCGATAGGGCTCAGAGGATGCTGCAGCGCTACTTAGTGCGAGTCGACCACCTTTTTGTAAGGAGAGAAGTGGGGAATCCCAGGAGAGTCGTCTGCGGTAGAAACCGTCAGATTGACGTCATAGTAGCGCTTCATGACGGCATTGCAGGAGGGCATCGAGGGGTACAAGCCACATATGCCAAAATAAGTGAGTTGTACTACAGGGATGGATTGATGGACATGATCGGGAAGTTCTGCCAGGAGAGATCCCGTTTAAGGCAAGGAGAGCCGCTGCATCCAAGGCTAGAGCGAGAGGTGGGGGTTGTAGTGCATCTCGATCTATTTTTTATGCCGCTTGGGGATCAGGGCTATAACTATATCTTCGATGCGCGCGATAACCTGTCTGGATTCGTAGACGGGCGTGCTATTCGCACAAAGACCGGGTCAGTCTTGGTGAGCTGCATCGAGGAGTATTATCTGCGCTATCCTTTCGTCAGGGAATTCGTAATGGACAGGGGATCGGAGTTTACCTCCCAGAAGGTGCAAGAATTGTTATCAAGATATGGTGTAGCAACCAACTACACCACGACCGTGCACCCCCAAGCGAATGCTCCCGTGGAGAGAGAACATAGTACCATTACGAGCCTCCTGGCTAACTGGACCGAAGGTAGGCCTAAATCAATGGCCAAGGTACCTAAGGGCGACGTTTTTTGTCGAGAACGTCACAGTAAAAAGATCCACCAAGTACGCACCTGCGACGCTGTGGTAAGGAAGGCACGCCACCTTCCCTATCGAAAACTTTCTTAAGACATGGAGGCGCCAAGATCTGGAAGTTAGCCTGTCATTTGAAGAATTTCTCGATATTCGGCCGTGGCAGATAGGGGCGATAGAAGAAAGAATCCAGGAGGCGTCTGATCAGGTGGCAAGAAGCCGTATGGATGATAAGGCTCGATGAGATCAGTCTGCGCGGGTGAGGAAAGTACCTTTGGCAGTTGGGGATGTCGTGCTCCTCTACGATTCATCTTTGGAGAAGCAATGGTCCAGAAAACTCGATAAAAGGTGGTTAGGTTCCTACCGGATCGTACGGGTCGGAGACTTCGGAGCGTACCAGATTGAGGAGCTAAATGGGACTGAGTGGAAGGATTGGGTATCTGGAACGCGACTGAAGAAATTTGTGGCGAGAGAAGAGGTAAGGGAGATGACCTGACTGCCTTTAGAATAAAAGTAATAGGGTGTGTAGGTCAGGTAGGATGCGTATCTCTCGGTGGAAGGCGTTGCCCTGGGGTGAGGAGCATGGAGAGCAGGCAGAGGCCATGCCACGAGAGGAGGTGCCACAGGAGGCGGTGCCACGAGAGGAGGTACCACGAGAGGGGATGCCACAGGAGGAGGTCCAGGATACTCAGCGAGAGAGAGGGCTGGGCGATGAGGGGAGACGTGCAGGGAAGGAAGTGATAGAGGTTGGAGAGAACACGCCCCCTCAGACGCCAGTGGTGGGTTTGAGACTCGGGAGTGCACCAGGGAGCGCTTGCCAGGCAGCAGAGGGATTGTAGAGAGAGGAGGCCCCATTGCCTTCATCAGGAAAGGCTCCTTCGCCAGAGAGGAGGGCAGAGAGGAGGAGAGAGAGGGCAGTTGTAAGGAGAGAAGCTTTGACCCTGATTGACAGACATCTAGTAGCTCACGCCCTGGAGCACCCAGACCCAGAGGAGCCAGCACCTGCAGAGCCGCGCCAGGAGCCATGCCAACCCGAGAAGGAGGTGGAGGCAGAGATCCCGAAGAGGGTCAACCTCTGCATGAGGGAAAGGGCGCCAGTTGGAGAGACAACAGAGGAAAAGAGGGCGAGAAGAACCAGGAGGATAGAAGAGGTATGGCAAGAGAGCCACCCAGCGCGCCAGCTAAGGCCCCGGAGATCCCAGAGATGTGGAGGGATTTCTGGGAGCAGAGAGGAGAGGAACTTCCTTCGCCAACCAGAGCGGGGTTTGGGGTGGCAAGAAAGGCGGAAGAGAGGCTGGATCGCAAAATCAAGTTCCTGGCCAAGATAACTTTTGACCGACACTTGTTATTGGAAAGCGATCTGGTAGGGAAGAAAACAAAGGAAGAAGGTCATGGAGTACGCCTGGAAGCTATGGAGGTGGAAATACAGGAACTCAAGGCACTCGTGGTCAGTCAGACAGCTATCATCGAGAGTCTGAGGCATCAATCTCAGGGAAAGGTTGACAAGCCAAAGACCAGCCGGCAGGGAGAGCAGAGGCAACCATGATAAGGTTTGCCACGACAGCCATCTGCAGCGGAGCCCCGCCAGGAGCCACCTACGGGAAGAGTTATCCTGGAGCCAGAGGAGGCGAGAGCCCAGAGACAGGCGGAGAGAGAGGCGTTCGAGTTCAGAGCTATACCGAGTCCGCGACGCTGCCAGTAGCAGCGGCGAGCCCAGTCGTACCTTTGGCAGTTGAGGAGGGGCTACCACCATCTAGCAGTGAGCCGGCTTAGGGCTCAGCAGAGGGATCCATGGGCGTGCTCCTTGAGGCAGTGCATACCATGCAGGAGGAGGCGGGTTTGTTTTCACCTGAGAGGGGATAGAGGAGCCTCTTGAGAGAGAGATGGGGATCGAGGCGGAGGGTGTTATCGAGGGCGGACTCCAGAGGTTGGGCACGCCTGAGTATGGGCCAGAGGAGATTGAGGAGCAGCCCATGGTAGTGCCAGGAGAGATACTCGAGAGGAGACCTCAGAGGTTGGACACGCCTGAGTACGTCCCAGCGACAGGGGATTTGAGGAGCAGACTGGGACCTTGGGCTACTGGATCTGGGTCTGGGGGACCGGTTCCTGGGATAGAGCAGCAGGAGGTTATTAGTACCACAACCCCTCGATCAGAGCAGCAGGAGGGTGTCAGTATTATGGTTATTGTCACCTCCTCAGCCCAGGAAAAAGAAGTTCAAGAGGAACGTTGATCAGCTACGCTTCTACTGCAAGAGGGGCGTGCATCAGGCTCTGGACTGTCTCGAGTTCCTTGAGGATAAGGCAGAAGGGAAGGTCTCAGAGGCAGGAGGTAAGATGTATGATAGACAGGGTAGGACAGTAGAGAAGTCCGCAGATGGACTTAGGGCTCAGTTATATAGGCAAAACCAGGAGGAGTTGAGAAGGTAGGGCTAGTTTGCCTATGTGATTGGTCGAATATCTTGTGTAGCATCAGCTTAGGCTCTGTGTGATGCCCTCTTAGACTTAGAGGACCTTTTGACGATTGTTAATAGTTTAGACTTGAACTCTTGTATTCCTACTGAGCTGGGGTCTTGAGGATCAGGGTGATCTAGATGAGGCATGTATATATTTAGATTGCCTATACCCTAGCCTTTGAGAGACAGATCTACATGCATTTTAGGGATAGTTGTCAGTGTGAGTTTGGTGTAGCTTGAGCTGAGTGAGCTATGATTTGGAGACACTTTCTGTGTAAGACATTTTATTCCCTGAGTGTATATTATGATGAGGTTTTTTTCAGGGACCATTCTTTATATGTGACGATCACTTGTCTCTCTCGCATGTGTGGTTGTACTCTGATGTATAATGGGTTTGTGTGGACAATGTGTGAGACACATCTCATTTTGCCATGTGTATTGTGAATGTGATTGTAAGCAAACTGTCTACTCCTCGGTATACTTGTGCGATCGGCCCTTGGGCAAAAGATGAGATAGGGTATAAGGGGAGGCAGTGCAGTTCGTATTTGGGAGAAAGAGATATGAAAATCTCGAATATTCATAGTGAATGTTTTGTTGTATGAATTATGCAAAAGACCCAGGAGTTGGTCTCCTCATATGAATTATATTATGGTTGGGACACCTCTGAATGGGAAGGTAGTCCATTGTTTGATTGAACGACTCATCTTCAAAGAAGGAAGATGTGTTGAAGAAAAAGTCGTGAGAAAGTCCATCCTGGAAAGAGAGGGATGGCTGGGAGACCTATTGAAGTGAGACCTACTCTATATACGAGGTGGTTAATAAGCTCGATAATTGGAAGATTGATTTTAAGGAAAAAAAGACTGACGAGAGGGACCAAGTTTCGCTTGACTATTGGTGAAATTTGTGGATGTCGCAAATGGTGCATTTTAAGAGATGTCATCAAGATGTGTGGCTTTCTTGCTTTGATCAAGCTGGGAGGCCACGACCTTGTGAACCAGGCGGTGATTCTGTTTTGTGATTATGAAGAGGTGGTCGTGTCTCCTCTGTGTTGTCCCACAGAGGGACTGGTAAATACCTTTATGTGTGACAAGTCTATGCGTAGTCCCGCAGTAGGCTTGTATTGTTGTGACATACCGTCCAACCGCTTGTGCTAATCTTGGGCATTTATAAGAGACCCAGCTAGGGGTATAACTAGCATCACTAAGGCGCAACCCTTAGTGTTGACCGTTGTTTGGCACAACCTAAGCAGAGGGCCTACGTCTGGCCAAGGGAGTAAAGACTTAAAGGGGCGTGAATGCCTAGGAGGGCTTTACTCATGCGGAAAGGCGTGGGATAAGAGTCGAGTCATATAAGTCTTTTTTAGGAAGTCCTGATTGAATGCTTATCAGGAACAACCTATCGTGGAGCAACCCGCGAAGGTGCTACCGCTGAAATAACAATGCAGTGAGCCGTAGATCTGGAACAATCACCCAGGCTATGGTGGGCCAAGATGGAGACCTAGTCTTCCTGTAACAGACTACGGGGAGGTTTATGTGGAGATTTCTACGGTATATTTATATGTGCTTAATGTAAAGTTTTTTTTTAGGGAGGCAGGAGAATGCCTTCGAAGGTCTCGGTTAGGGTCCGCGGCCCTAGTCAAGACCTTGGTTTCAGAGGAAGGGCTGGGGGCACACAATGAGGAGTCGGCGGTTGTCTAGGACATAAGGAAGAGGACAGTCAGAGATTCAATGAGACTTATGCTGTGGTACAGTGAGGAGTATCCCGACGTCTGAGTGTCAGGATGGCGGAGACCCAGGTTGGAATCCTGGCAGCGTAAAGTTGTGTTTGGCATGGATGATTGAAGGCCTCAACCTTGGGCCTGTCGGTTAATCGGGTTGGCACCCTGCTCGTCAGCACTTTTGGGGATGGGGTTGAACTGATAGTTTTTGATCTTGCGAAGCGACGAGGACGTCGCTTAATATGGTCCGGTAGGTTGTCGGTACGAATACCCTTACAAGGGTATTCGCCCTGGTTTTTGCAGATGGCAGAAAATAAGCTTGGTTTAAAGTATACCGCGCGAGACGCGACAGTATCAGTAATTTATGCTAGCTGAAGGTTGACTAGGAGTAGAGAGTGTGTGGGCGCGCAGATTTAAGGCGCGCGTGATTCCCTCTCTTTGATCATGATGGTGGGACCGACATGGATGCCGGTCGTTTTGTGTTACTATAAATATTATTTATTTTTGATTAAACCAGGATGTAGGAATACTTCTTTCCTCTCTTCTGTTTAGTACGATTGACAGCTCAGCAAGCGTATACAGATATATGGTGGATCTAGATGATGGGACCTGATGGATACGGCCAAATGGGGGTAGCCGCAGCACGGCCGATGGACCGGTGCGAGTTTTCGGCGGCCGTGCGAACAGGCGCGGGCCGAGAAGCGGCCCAGGGTGGTTCCTTAGCCCTAAGAGTCGGGGACTACCTCTTTATTAGGGGTTGTGTGCCTGTTGGTACCAGGCTTGGGCTTAGCCCTATAGGTTATGACATTGGACTGACAATGTGACGGTACGAGGATCGAGGCCAGCAGGCGGCGGTATAGGAGTGTTCGAGCGCTGACGGATGCTGAGGGGTTGAGGGTCCCGCGAGACTATCCCCCTTAGTTTTTATCGGGGGAGTCCGGTTGCGGGCCCACCCTGCACAACCAACAGAGAGTAGTGGTAAGTCCGGCGCCCCGGTTCCCCAAGTTTTTCTCGCCTCTCTTTGAGGGATGACTTAAATTTTATTGTTTTTTGGGTCGGCGCAGGTTTCGAGACTAGCCGCAGACCCAAAAGGCCCAACATAGTGGGCGCGCTGTCGAACTGATGAAAAACAGGGCTGCGTGCGAACCCAGATGGTGAAACCTGGTATGTGGTAGTGACGGGGTGTTCGGAGCAGCCTAGGGAGCCGCTCGGGTCCCGGAAAGATCGTGAGGCTGATGCCCTCGGTAAGGTCCCTTGAACATTCGTAAAAATTGGGATGGGGCGGAGAAGTTTGGCAGGGGCCCTGCGCCAAGGCAAAAACATATAAATTAGTGTAAGACCCGACAACGGTTTTCTTGATAGATTGTTGTCGGACCATGCGAAGTGGAGGAGGGCGGGAGCAGGGCGGTGTGGCTTGGGAGTGCGAATGGCGACGGATGCCTCGATCGGAGTAGATAGCGCTGCCGCGGCAGCGGACGGAGCGAAACGCAGCACGGGAAGCTGACGGGAGAGCACGGTGGGGCAAAGCGGGGAGACTGGCTGACGGACCAGGAGCCGGACGGGCGCTGAGCCGGGTAACTGACAGTGAGAGGGGGAAAAGGGGGCCCGTGAATGAATCCAGAGCCGAGGCTGCGCCGAATGCACGCAGGGGGTGACGAGCGCTAGCACGATGAGCCCGGGCGGAAAGGCGGCGGGCAAAAGGCTAGGGGAGACTCCCTGTGAAAGTCGCAAAGCAGCACGGCGTGCAAATCGTAGTCGGACTTGGGTATAGGGGCGAAAGACTAATCGAACCGTCTACTTGCTGGTTCACTTCGAAGTTCCTCTCAGGCAGCAGACGCGGTCGGGCAGTGCTCTGCGACGAGGCCTCGGACGGGCATTAGGGAGGAGAGGGTGGAAAGGTCGGGCTGCGCTAGGCACTAGCGGAGCACGCGCGAAGCAGCGAGGGAGCGAGTGAACCAGGACGGGGGGGGCGCGCTAGATGCATTCGGAAGTGGAGTCGACGGGAGATGGCTACGGCAAGAGCTGGAAAACGCCCACCTCCCTTGTTCCTCGATGGTTTTGAGCGAGGGAGGTGGCGGTCTTGGGGTTTTAGGCCCGGACGACCACGATGGTAATGTTAGTTTTAGGAGAAAGGTAATGGGTGGTGAGGTCAGTGAGAGAGGGGGTGCGCGGAGGAATGGCGGAGATGGGAATGACGGGCTGTGAAACGGAGAAGTTTTCCCGTTGCCTGATCGAGTCGAAAGGAAGAAGACGGGATTTTGGGGTTTTGACGTGAGGCGAGTCGTTTGGGATACTTAGTTTGGGGAGTAGATTAGTGGGTAAGGAGCTGAAAGAGGAAGGGGTTGAGTTGGGATATGACGGGGACGAAGTAGTGTGGTGGTGGATGTGGAAGGCCGGTGACGAAAGGAGTAGGAGGTTGTGCGAGCTATCGAAACGAGGGAGAGAGGAAGAAGCCAACTGCGGGTTAGAGACTTACCTGTCGACCGATGCGATGCTCGATTTATTGGATGGCAGTAGCCTCCCTCCACCTCTCGGCGTGCATGGCTGAAAGGGGCGCGGTGTATACTGCCGCGTTCTAGAGGAAGGTTCATTTGGATTTGCTCATTCTATCGTAGGAGATAGAAAAGGGGGGGGAATATACGTACCTGACTTACTATTGGTCCAGAGTTGCATTGGGCGTTTTCTTGGTCGTGTGCCCGCCCACAGCAAGGGACAAGTGAACCTGGCCGCACCAACGGTCAGGTGTGCTCATACTGAAGGAGCGACTACAGAGAGAGAGAGAGAGAGTGCTCACCGGGCCTGCTGATACGATAAAATCTGAAGTCGTGCCCGGTGTGTTGGCTCGTATGTGGTTAAGCCTGGTCGTGGTGCCAGTCAAGTGCTCTCACACTAGGCCGTACTGCGGGGCTGAGGAATCGCTACTGGCCAGTGTGCTCTTCGTCCGAGCGATGAGAATGATAAGGGAGTAACCCCCGACTCTGGGGATTGGTTGATAACTGAAACTGCGAGAGGTCGACAGCAGAGGTTTTGAGATTCTCTCGAACTAGCCGGAGCACCGCCTGCCACGAGGCACAGAGCAATAGGAAGCGGAGGCTGTGACTGAAACTTTACCTGTGGGATACTGCACTACGATATCCATCGTTGGAGGCGAAAAGGGCAACATGCTACGAGATTAGCCTGCGACTCAGGAGGAGAGGGCTCGCCGTTGCCTTCGAGCTTGCAGCTGCGCCACTACCGATTGCCCGGCACTCGTACTGACTGTTTCAACAGGTTGTAGTTGCGGATGGTTGTTGGTCATCGCTGCGGTTTTACATGTTGTATACTGTTGCAATAAGTTGTTCGGGTAGTTGCTGTTGCCAAGGTTGCTGCTGGGTTCCACGAGATCTTGCTGGTGGGCATGGTTGTTCTGCAAACAACATTTCTATAAGGCCTGTTGCATCCTGAATGGAGGGAGGAACCTATTTTGTTTACGCTGCATGCTCTGGTAGAATGGCGACCTGCGGGTTAGAAGGTGCGGCGCTGTAACCTGGGGGAGTAGTCAAACTGTGAAGGGGTTTATCGCTGCGACTCGTGGTTTTGTCAAGATACTGATTGCTGGCGGGTTGACTTTAAGTTGACCAATCGTCTGAGCACCTTGGCTGCCATTGCGGGGCCCTCAAGCGTACCAAGATAACAAGGCCCTCTCCTGCGAATTAGTGAGCACCACCCTTGTATCTGAGAGTCTCAAACCATCTTCCTTTGTCCTTCTTACTCTCAGTCTAGTCCTTGGTTACGAGAGGAAGGAGGCAGGCGGGATTGCAACCCGTAAGTCCGCGTCAAGGCTCTGTGGGGAGTTCACTCACCGATTGCGGGAGTTCTGGCGGAACTCAGGAGGAATTCTGGAGGCAGCACAACCGGTTATCGGGTAGCTGAAAATTCAGGAATGAAAATTCTGAAGTAAGAGTTTTGGGCAGTCTGAAAATCCTGAATGGTCATGAAGTGGTGAAACGTCCGAAGATCCTGAAAACCACCTGTTTAGGCAGGCTGCATTTTGGAGTGGTGAAGGGTGTCCTGAAGTGGTCAAGTGAGAGTTTTGGCCAGTCTGAAAATCCTGGATGGTCTTGAAGTGGTGAAAGGTCTAAAGACCATGAAAACCACCCTTCACCACTTGAGGATGCAGTCTGCCTAAACAAGTGGTTTTGAGGGTCTTCGGAGTTTTCACCACTTCAGGACCATTCAGGATTTTCAGACCTAAATAGTTCTAAAGTGGTGAAAGGTCCGAAGACCCTGAAAACCACTTGTTTAGGCAGGCTGCATCTTGAAGTGGTGAAGGGTATCCTGAAGTGGTGATGAAAAATACGACTGTTGTTAACCTTCTCTCGGAGGCAGGGAACCTTCAGATATACACCCTCCATCTGTATAACCCACTACTACCCATGTTTGTCTACCTCCCTGTAATATGACTGCTGTATGGATGAGATTGTCCCTATTGTTTTTTGTTTCCTCTTCAGGAACTAATCAGGCTGAATGGAAGGAACGTGTGAGAGTGAAGCCTAAGTTCTACTTTGTTTTGATTGAAAGCAGACTAAGGAATGAACTGGGGAAGACGGGAGGAAGGCAGGCTGCATGCGTTTTGACCGGGTCAACCAAAGTCTGAGCATTGTTTCTATGGTGCAGGGCTCAGGGCTGTGTTTATTTGGCTGTTTTTTGAAGGACCAAGCATTGTTTCTACATTGAATGGCTTGACTGCTATATTTATTTAGTTGTTTTCTGGATGACCGGACATTATTTTCATGCTGAATGGCCTCGTTACTTTAGTTAACATTGAGAGTTTGCATGGTTGAAAGGGTTTAAGTTCTTGTTTTATTCTGAGGGAGAATTTCTGGTCTAAAGGCTAAGCATTGTTTCTACTGTGAATGGTTTCGCCTGAAGACCACATACATAAGTCAAACTGAGTATAAAAGGGAAATACTTTATATATATTTGTATGCAAACTGATAGATGGGCATTGTTTTCAAGGTGAATGGTCCAGCGCTAAGCCATAGCATTAAGAAGAGAAAAGAAAAAGTGTAAAGTATAAATGGAAATAGCCTGGGCAAGCTGAACATTGTTTTCATGGTGAATGGTTCAGTCCCCTGCCCATATTTGTCTTTTCTTTAGAAAACAAAGTCAGAGAAATATTAAATTTTGTTTATTAAACAGTTCAGGGGGGCTAGGCATTGTTTCCATGGCGAATGACCTAGCCATACGCCCAAAAGAAGAGAGAAGTAGTAGTGCAACCTGTTCGTGTATACCTTAAAGACAAGCTGGGCATTGTTTCTACTGTGAATGGTCCAGCTTTATGTCTTATGTAAGATGGATACAAGTGTTCAAGGACTTAAAAGATTCATAAACTATCTAGATTACCTTTGTGGTTTGGCTTGCATGTGACTAAGTGAGGCCACTACTTAGTCTGAGTTTCAAGTTTATAGGTAGTTGCTTTAGTTGCTCGCCATGTGCTAGAGCCATAGGAGTTAGTGTCAGTTCCTGCATTTTCTGTAGTATCTTTTTTTTTTCACTTAGGTCAATTCCTGCATTTTCTTAGAGTTTTTCTTATACTTGACTTTGTATAAATCTTACGGGAAGCGCTGCCGAAATTTTTACAAATCCAAGGAGTTAGTTAAATTTTGACTTGTCAAAAAGTTCAAACTTTGTCTTTTCTCTTATCGAACTTAGTTAAAATCTGGGAAGACTCCTTTCCTAAAGGGAGTGCTGCCCAAATTTTTGCTAATTCAGAGAGTTAGACACGATTGAACTTCGGGAGGTCAAAGTTACTTTCAAATTCTGGACTTGGCCTTGTATAAATTTTGGCATAACACTTTTCTAGAGGGAGTGATGCCGAAATTTTTACAAAATTAAGGAGTTAGTTAAATTCTGTTTAAAGTTGAGCTCGAACTGCCTTTTGAGTTCATATCTGACTTAGTATGAATCTGGGGAGTCTCCCTTTGTACAGAGAATGCTGCCCAAATTTCTACTATTTCAGGGAGTTAGACAAAATTTGACTTTCCAGAGTTAGAGATTATTTTTGCCTTTATATCTGACTTAGTATAAATCTAGAAAGTCTCCCTTTCTAAAGGGAATGCTGCCCAAATTTCTGCTATTTCAAGAAGTTAGACATAGTTTTGACTTTCCAGAGTTAAAAAATATTTCTGTTTTCATAGCTGGACTTATATAAACTTTGGAAGACACTTTCCCTGCGGTAAGCACTGCCGAAATTTTCTTCGATTAAATGTTTTGACAAGTGGGGATTTTTGATAAATCCACTCTAACTAAGGAAAAATTTTGCTATATTGCTTATAGGTAGGCTTAGACATAGTTAACTAGGATGATTTGGGTAAGGTTACGATGTTGAGATTGTCCTCCATAAACTTATAAGTTCAGCCTGGGGGCTTTGACCTATCATGTGTTACAGGCCCCTTTTGATCGATTGATTCAAGATCCGGGCTAGATTCAGGTTGATCCCATGAGGATCATCATCTGTTATCACTGATAACTGGTCGGTTGCCGATTCGTCGGTCTACGACTCAATTCCAACTCACCCTCCACACTCAACCTAAAAGACTTTAGCCGTTATGATTTTCATTGTTTCATTATGGTTTAACCCGTACTTTTATTGAATGGTCATTTAACAAAGGTACTAAGTATTTAATTAAGGTTGGTTGGACTGAAGGTTTGGGGCTTGCATGGTTAAAGCGAGGGGTATGAGTGTCGAAGATGGTCGGGGTTGACTCTGTGTAGTGCGTGGGCTGTTGATTTGACTCATTGATGTGATTGCAGGTATGTGTTGTGAATCAGATTCTGGATTTGGTTGCCTGCGATCACATATATACGTATAATTGTGAGGGACCACACTGAGACTGTGAGAAGTGATTGTCACATACTTAGCCCCTTATATATGTATATGTGGGTGTACTTGGAGTGAATGTCTGCATGAGCAAGGGGCTCCATATTAAGAGCCTCCTTAGAGGTTAGAACTGAGAGGCATAGGGAAGACCCTTCCTGGTATTTTGCTTTGCTTCTTGAGGATTCTCTTAGTCAGACGTTCGTCCAGGGTCGGGATTCAAGGTCCTTGTCCAGGACATCCCAAGCCCTAGGCTCTGTAGGGGAGGGATTTTCCCTTGCGCAAAACCTATTCGCTTTGCCCATCGAGGCACCCCACCTTGAAGGCGGAAATGTCGCGAGGGCCGAACGGCATGTCGTTCAGCCGTTCAATATCGTGTGGGGTAACCCCTCACGATATATCCCTTCAGCCATTCAATATCGCGAGGCCGAAGCCGCGATTACGACGTTGTCAGGCGGCCACAAGTAGTGCGCCGCCTGAAAACGGCAGTTTAGGGGTTTAGGCTCAGGGTTAAGTCCGCGTTTTGACAGTGCTTTGGGATGACCAGGCAGCAGGAATTATGAGAACTCAGGGTACCCCTGATTC
>BFEA01000333.1:753785-783163 GCA_003427395.1 Chara braunii
CGCACTTTGTTGTACTTGTTTATATGGATTTCGGTTAGTGTTAATGCCAACCTTGGGCCTAACACTATTTGTTATGGTGTTTAAGTTTCATCTGACAGATTAAAGGATCGAGATCAGCGGGCGACGAAGCAAGAGCATTCGAGCAGCTGGAAGAGGCCAAGGGGTTGAGGGTCCGATGGGGCTTTTCAACTTGGTTTTGTTGTCGGCTCCGGCTACGGGCCCGCTTGGCAGGACCGATGGGGTGCCGACAAGCCCCTCCTGCCAGAGGTCATCAACGGGTGGTCGTGAGCCGACCCGACCGTAATGGACAGTTTTGGATGGGTGCGGGTATGCCAAAAAGGGTATGCTGTGGTCCGGCTGGGTGTGAAAATTTCCTGGGTGGAATTAAGTGAGGTGGAAAAGTTTCAGGGCGGCATGGCTGGTTGTTGAAAAAGTTCATGGGCAGGTACGACTGGATGGGGGGTTGGTTTGGGTGACCCGAAGCTTGAAGGCTAGTATACTAGTATACTAAGTATAGGTATTACTTAGTATTAGGGTCAAGGCCGCGAGGGCGCAATATTAGTTTGGCCTGGCCCCTCCACTTTCACAACCAGGCGGCAGGTATTGGGGTCCTACGAGTAGTAAGGATTCGGCCTGCCCGATTTTTTTTCCCGCTGTTTTTCAGTTTCAACAATATTGTGAGTATGCCCTCAAATGGGCGAAAAAGGCGTAGCTGACCAACGGGTTCGGTTCCACACCCACGAAATGTGTAAAAAGTGAATGAATCTTTCCCTAGAACAAGGAAAGGTACACCACCATTTGTTTTCTTCTTTTGTGCATGCCGTCACAAGAAGAAAACAAATGGTGGTGTACCTTTCCTTGTTCTAGGGAAAGATTCATTCACTTTTTACACATTTCGTGGGTAGTGGAACCGGGCCCCCTGTGGCTTTAGTGTTGTCGGCGCCAAAATTTTGAAGTTCGACATCGAAGTTTCGATTGTCCTGCAGTGCAGCAATGGTGAACGCATGCGCGCTATTGCAAGGTTGGTGGCAAGCGCTGCAATCGTGGTGCAAGCGGGTGAGGCAATGGCTAGCGTGGCGAAAGCAGGCACAATGGCGGCAAAAGCATCGTAAGCTTGATGAGGCATGGTCGTGCAGGTACAGTGGCCAGCTTACAAAAGTGGTGAGGCACTTCATGTGTGGAGAGAGAGAGAGAGAGAGAGAGAGAGAGAGAGAGAGAGAGAGAGAGAGAGAGGGAGAGAGAGAGAGAGAAAGAGAGACCATACCTGGTAGTAGCGGAAGCTTTTAACGGCGGGATCGACTGACGTGCGGGAGCAGGCACAGGTACCTGCGGGCTGCACTGACGAGGTACGCGGAACGGGCACGTGGCAGAATAAAGGCACACGGACCAAACATTACGGGAGAGAGAGAGAGAGAGAGAGAGAGAGAGAGAGAGAGAGAGAGAGAGAGAGAGAGAGAGAGAAAGAGAGAGAACATACCTGGTAGTTGCGGAAGCTTTCAACGGTCTGATCGACTGACATGCTGGAGCAGGCAGAGGTACCTGTGGACGACACTGACGACCTACAGGGAACAGCCACGTGGCACAACAAAGGCGTGCGGACCAAACATTACGGGACACATAGAGAGAGAGAGAAAGAAATGCAGATCGTACGGTCTGACTGTGGTATTTATTAAAAAAAAGTGGTTTGTTATCTCTGTCCTCTTCTGAGAAGTATGAGTGTATGAAAGCGAATGTTTTTTTTTTTCCTGTCGTTGTTTGTGCGGCGCCCAATGCAGCTGTGATGGCAGGACGTTCTCTGCCAGGGACGACGAATCACTGACGATAGTCATTCACGGTCGAACTCTTATTTGTTAGCCAACTGTCACTCCTCCCCCCCCTTACCTCCCCCCCCCTCCTCTTACCCCCATATTAACCCTCCCCTCTGCAAGGATCTTGCTAACCGTCGAAGGGCGGGAAGCTATGAACGGCGTATTTATCCTGTTGTTGGGTTTTTTCTTAACCAGTATGTGTCTCTTTCTGCTTTGAAATATTTTTACTGTCTACTCTGAAAGAAAAGGGCGGGAAACACCAGTATATTGAAGGAAAAGCGCGAGAAACACGAGTATGCTGAAGGAAAAGCGCGGGAAACACGTTGATACGGAAGAAGAAGGGAGGGAAGCACGGTGATACTGAACAAGAAGGGTTGGAAACACATTAATACTGAAGAAGGGAGGGCAACACGTAGAGTGAAAGGGAAAGACGTTTTTCTAATCAGTTTCATATGTGTCCCGTTGTCCATCGGCCTTTTGGCTAAGATCAT
This sequence comes from Chara braunii, assembly GCA_003427395.1. Lineage (NCBI taxonomy): Eukaryota > Viridiplantae > Streptophyta > Charophyceae > Charales > Characeae > Chara > Chara braunii. The sequence continues at coordinate 756,085 of BFEA01000333.1, forward strand.
TTATCTGTTATTGGCCTATTGGCCAAGATCAAGTGTAGTATCTGTTCGGATGAGTTTAATATTTGATCCATGGTCCATCAGACGGTTCGGACCACATATAAGAGGGAGAGGGGGGAAGGAGATTAGATTGTTTATTTTTATTTTTTTTGTTGAAAAAATTCCCTCCTCGTTTTTATTCTCTTTGCTTGTGTCGAACCACATATAAAAGAAAGAAAAGAAAAGATGGTTTATTCCTTTTGTTTTATGTCTCTTCTTCGTAATCTTTTTTGTTTTTTCTTCCCTCAGTAAACTTGTGGGAATCAATTTTTTTCCCCCCCACCTAGGGGACTCCATAGCTGGACGTTCGAGGAAGATACTACAGCAACTTGTGCGCCAAATAAGAGGGTTTACGGGTGATGTGTCCAACGTTTTTTTTTTTTTTTCCTGATAATCTTGAGAGGGTCATTGAGCAATCGTTTCTCAGCGGGTCAAATTTAACTTGTGTAGATGGGATCAGGAGTGTGTACAAATGGCATGCTTGTGTTGATCACAAGATAGCCAATGTTTAGACAATTATTTTAAACAAAACAATCGTAGCTCAAAATTGTGTTAGATCTGCTCCATTCTTCAAATTTGAAGATCGGGCACCTGAAATTTTTGCGTTGGTTGAGAATTGCAAGGAATTGGTTCGTTATTTTGAACATACAAACCTGCAAAATTATCTAAAGACGTCACTTAAACAGGAAAATGTTACAAGATGAAACTCATTATTACGATTGTTAGACAGTGCGCAAGCCAATTACATTGATGTGACTAACATTCTGATGCAGTGTAACCGTCTTGGCTTGATTGCAAACATTGACCGTGATTTGTTGATGGAGTTGTCTGAGTTCGTAAGGCGTTCTCAGAAAGCAACTCTCAAGCTTTAAAAGTTCATTGAACCAACCCTTCACCTTGTCATTTTTTAACGACATTCATTGTTTCATCATTCTCAGATTCGGACGCAATCGTTAAAAATAGTCGATGGGAGTGAGAAGGAGGTTGTCATCCGACCGGATTTCAACAACCTCAAGGTGATCAAGGGTTTGGTTAAGGAAGTTATGATGGAGAAATGGTCGATAGAGAACATACATGTTGTCGCACGACTTCTTGATCCTCGATAGAAGGATCGGCTCGAGAATTTTGATATTGTATGTTTTCAGGTGAAGCGGGGGAAGACTCAGTTGAAAATAATCATGTTGAGTTTTGCAAGCTGTGAGGGTGAGCGCTAAAAAAATGAGCATGAATCTGATGTGCACCGGTCTTTGCAACAACGAAGGGTTGATATGAGTGTTCCTTCTCTAGATAGCTCGGATGATGATGAAGACCGATGAGTGGAGATGCAAATGCTATACTTTTGACTGAGCAAGAACGTGTGAAAAAAGAGATTGATATTTAGTCTGATCTCAAGTTGACCAAAGAAGAGAAGTGTAGCTTCGACCTGCTGAAATGGTGGAAGGCACGGGGGATTACTACGGTAACTGTCTCAACTTCAATTCAGATGGTGTTGAAACCTTCTTTGCCAATCATGTCTTGAACAACCCGGACAATTTTGTGTGTGTCAGCCTCCAACGCCAAAAACGAATGTAATTTTTCAGATGCCAGCAATACAATCACCAAGAAGCGCAGTATGTTGAATCCATCGGTGGTGAATGATGTGTTGTTTGTGCAGTCCAATATTGACCTGGTTTAAGGAACTACAAATGAATGGGACTCTAGAACTGGTTATGAGTAAATACTAACTGAATTGTAAGAGATGTGATTTATTTATTTTTTTAAGAAATGGAGGTCGGGATAAGGTGGGAGGAGATCAATCCTTCTCCTTTTTCGGGAAGTAATCAATGTCTATCTCCCAGGATTGTGCAGTTTTTGCAAACAATATGTCTCACCGTCTCATGGAAGCAACGATTTTGAGGTCAATCCTTCTTCTTTTCCGGGAAGTAATCAATGCCTCTCTCCAAAGATAATGCAAGTTTTGTAGACAATTTGTGATTTTGTCACTTGTGTGCTATGGAAACAATGGTCGTAACCCTCCTGACCTTTACGGGGAGAGGCATGAATTCAGCAGTTTACCATGTATTTGAATGTTGTGAATCTTGTGATGCAAGCCTTGGGCACTGAGCTTTTTTCTTTTTAAGTCTGTTGACTCACCTTCGCAATTTCGTGACATGTTTAATATACATAACATTTTCTCAAATTATCTTCAAGTGTTTGAATGTGTTAGTGAATTTTAACCAAAGTTGTGGTGTATGTGGTGATTTATAGATGAAAGGTAAACCTCTTACATATAGATGTGTAAGTCTAAAATAACAGGGGAAAAAAAAAAACGGGGTATGTCGGGTTGTAAAATTTAGGCATGGATGAGGTCGAACACGGGTGGACGAAAATTGGTCCCAGGTGTGGGCGGATGCGGGTGGATTAAATTAAGGTCTGGGTGTGGCTGGGTATGGCTAAGGATTTTTGCACAGATGCTAGGTAGGCTGGGCACAGGTAAAAGAACATTAAATTAGCCTTGGTGGGTTGGGTCTTGGTAAAAAAAATTATACTTACGTGGGTGCGGCTAATATGACCCATCAAGGCTTGGGCTGGGTCAGATGTGCGTGGGAAAAAAAATTGGTTTGACGACCTCTACCTCCTGTCCCTAAGTACTGTTTTCTCTTGTTATTTTATTTTTTATTTTAATTTTTAATTTATAGTACTGGTCCTATTTCTTGGGACACAGTGTCGGTACCGGTCCCGAAAACTAGTGTTGGAACTAACGGGGTTAGCTTAGTTGGTACACCCGTGAACTGTTGAAATACATACCCGAATTCGAACTCCTCTGGATACAGATGGGTGGAATACAACAATTTTGACTTGCCTGGGATCGGTCAGTCGGATGTTAATGTTTTGAGGTCATCACCGTGGCACAATCCCTCGGGACATTTGTTGAAACATGGAATGATGCCGAAGCTGTGAGGATGGTCTGGTGCATACAGACCATGTGCAGGTAGTTGGAAGTTTGGGGACCTTGTTCCTCCCTGAACCGTAGTTTAAGGGACATCCTCTATAGCAAGTTAACTCGGTTAGTATACCCATGAACTATTGAAATGAAGAACTAAGTTCGAATCCAGGTGCAATCAGATGGCAGAATAAGATATTTCTTAATTACTTGACGTCAGTCAGTTTGAGGATGATATCTCAAGGTCACGACAACAGCTCGGTCCTTCGGAACATTCGTTAAAATTGGAAGTGGTGCAGAGCACAGTACCATGGCCCCTGTGCAAGGAGTACATGTATAAATCGAGGATGAGTCTTTGTCTATCATTCTTTTTTGTGTCTCGAAGCACTATTGGACCACGAACCATCAGAGTGTGTTGTAGTCAAGAGGAAGAAGTTTAGCAAGGTTGACGAAGACAATGAGGGGAGAGAAAACACGTGAGAAAGGAGGATGAAAGTGTGCATCTTGCCCGTTCCGTGACGAAAACGGACGAGCGAAGGTGCATTCCAGGCGTTTTCAGGTGCTACGAGGTCATTGGTGGGGTCAGAATTTTGCTTTCGGGAGTGGCCTGGCCGCAACAAAATATAAGGGTTGCGCAGAAAAAAGAGGGATTGACCTTTTCGTAATTATGACGGAAAATACATTCCAGCTTTTATACTTTTTGTAGATAGTGAAGATCCGTAACAGTGCGTGCAAGGCCGTTGTGATTGCATTCGCAGTCCCCGGTTTGGTCATTGTTACAGTGATCATGTTGATTGTAGCCGGGTTCGTACTGATCATTGCGCTCGTGCTCAACGTAGTGGTTACTATCATCATTGGGATCGACACCATGGTCGTGATGAACATTGTGCATATCACCCTGCTACTCTGCGCATCCCGATGTTCGTCGTGATCTCATGTTATTTGTAGTCGCCTCCATCTGGCAGTAGGTACGGTGGTCGGGTCTCTCTCTCTCTCTCTCTCTCTCTCTCTCTCTCTCTCTCTCTCTCTCTCTCTCTCTCTCTCTCTCTCTCTCTCTCTCTTTCTTTTTTTTTTTCTCTCTCTCTCACACACACACACACACAGTGCAATCCTTCGTTCCGCTCTGAGATTTGAGATTGAATGTACCCGACCAGGATCTTGGTCAGGCACATTGGGTAAGGACGCATAGGGGACATGCTTCTACTGAAAAGGGAGAGAAATAGAAAGGAGGTGTGAATGCACATACCCGGTCTTGGCGGTGACCTACGTGGACGATATCTACGTATTTGGGGTATCGACAAAACTGGCATTCTTGGAACACGGACAAGAAGTCAATGTGCATGCAAGTCGGTATGCTTAGCCCACGAGGTAGGAAAAACTTGAGTGGTGGGAGCCATGTGTAGTTGTATCGTCAGCCAACTATGATCTGTTGTGAGAAGCCTAAGTGTGTGTATGTCTGTTGGGACACGAGAGATGGAGGGTTATGCCTAAGTTGGGTGAAGGTCACAAAACTTCCTAGTGGCGGCTCTCAAACAAGGCTGACGTACAAATCGGTTGGCGGACTGGACACAGATGCGAGATATGGAAGTCTGGTTGAAGCGGCATACCTATTGGCAGGCACTCATGTGTCCTAAGCAGAGCTCAACAGGAATAGGAGCTTCGAATGGGGTAGAGGGACAACAACTCCTATGATTTGGATTCTTAGTGCGGATACAAGCTGAGGGACACGTACCTGCGCATGGAGGTGGTCTATATGGTCGATGCCTACATTTACGTCAGCGGCTGTTGTGTTTTGCTAGGGGGGACGGCGTGTGTTGCTGCTGGTTTTGACTTCGGATTAGTGGAATCCTTAGAATAAATTGTTGTTGTTCAATATTGCGCGAGCTGCCTCTGATTCGAAAGCTTGTCGTTGTTCCTTACTGTTGTCATAGTGGGGGCCTATAGTAGCTGCAAAGGAATGAGATTGATGTTGTTGTTTCCTTTGGGGGAAGAGTTAGAGATTATAGTGTCAGTTGGGCACTTGCGGTGCTTTTGTTGACTTCTGTATCATGCATTCCGCTATACATTTGCTGCGCAGAACTATGAAAATGTTGTGCATGGACACCACAACGGAGTATAATGAGTTTTGTTGAGTCGTTGCGTTTCCGCTTGTATTTTGAATAGAGTACAGGCATTGCGCTCTATTTGAGAGTGACCCTTCTAGACTGAGCAACGGGATTTTGGTCAAGAGGAGTTACATTTGTGACATGGAGACTCGTAAGAGGGTCATTACTCAGCATTTTGGTGTGGGTTGGTTATCTACTCTGTTTTTTTTCTTTGCCACCATTGTGGGGCCCTCTAACGTGTCCATATCTCAAGACTCACCCATATAAGTCTAAGTGCATCATTTATGGATCTAAGAGACTGAACAATTTTTTTATCTACCATTCTTACTCTCAGTTTAGTCTATTGGTTCGAAGAGGAAGGCGGCAGGTAGGATTGCAACCCGTAATTTCGTGACAAGGCCTCTATGGGCGGTTCGCCCCACTGATTGAGGGAGTTCTGCCAAAATCTATGCGAGGTTCTGGAGGCAGAAGACTGTCAGGTATAACTTTATTTTCCCCTGTGTGAACCTACTATACCCCTACCATTACATCTCTCTAGTTTGTCTGAGAGTTATGCATGCGTTCCTCTATGATTTTTGTTTCTTTTCATAATTTAGTCATATTAATTGAAAGGAATGCATGCGTAAATTTTAATTTTTATTTTGTTTGGACTGAGACTAAAGGATAAAGTGAGGGAAGGTGGGAGGAAGGTGGTATTGCTTGCGTTTGACCGGGTCAATCAAACGTTGGGCATTGTTTCTAAATTAAATGACCAAGTGTTATGTTTCTTGCTTATTTTTTTAAGGACCAGCGATTGTTTATGAGTTGAATGACCTGGTTGTTGTGTTTATTTCTAAGGGTTTGGCTGCCTGCTTTTTTTAACTAAGCATTGTTTCTAAGTTGAATGGTTTGGTTTATTTGTTTCTTTTGGGGTTTCTGATCGTATTTGGGTTGAATGGTCAAACTTTATAATTTTGTGTCTCTTGGGATAGACTGAACATTGTTTCTAAGTTGAATTGTTCAGTCTCTTGTTTTATTTTGAGGAAGATTTTTTTGTGAAGGGCTAAGAATTGTTTTTAAGCTAAATGGTTTAGCCTGAAAGAGTATAATTGAAAATACTTTATTAATATTTGTATGAAAACAGGTATCTGGACATTCTTTCTACGCTTAATGTTTTAGCTTAAGTTGTGAACGTAAGTGGAATCAGCGTATAAAATTTCATATATTTATTTATGTATTATATCATTGGTAGGTTGGGCATCATTAGTTGGGAGATCTAGCCATGTAAGCCAGTAGAAAGCATGGACAGAAAATAAATAAGATTCAGAGTATAAAATTGAGAGGTAACCTGGACAGGTTGAACTCATTCATAGTAAGTTAGATAGTCATATCTTATACCCATGATAACACAAGATGCAGTGAGATAGTATAAACTTGTTTATTTTTAAACACAAATGAGACTTGGTTTGGATATCTATAAGTTAGAATGACCTGACCGTTTGTGAGAAGAGAGAATGAAGGTGTTAATTTAATTGTTAAATGTAAATGTGATGCAGAGGTCAGGTGAATCCATAAATTGATGGTTGTTCGACCATACGCGCATGTTACTTGTCTAAGCAAGTTGGACTACTCAGAAGTTTGGTAGTCTAGTTTTATGTTATATGTCATTGTTTGGGCTAGCTAGCCACACCATAAGTTTGTGTGTTCTAGTCATATGCCTCTTATTGTTTGTTCAGGCAAAGACTGGACCCCCTCAAAAGTTGAGGCCGCCCAATGTGTATGTCAAATGTTAAGGCTAACCAGCCTCACCATAAGTTGGCGAGGCCCAGTCATATGCCTTATGTCAATCCTCTAGGCAGAAGCTAGTCACACCATAAGTTTATGTGACATGATATGTCGTACGTTTACTTGTTCTGTCGGGCTAGTGCATCATAAGTTGGTATGACCTAGTCATATAATTTGGCAGGTTAGTCATACCCATAAGTTGGGTTGTTTGATCTTATGTCTTATGTAAGGAAGGATAAAAGGGTAAAATGAAAAATTATAACGAACTATGTGATCTGGAAAGGTACCTGGGGGTTAGCGAAGGACGTTATTCTGCTCACTTGTGTGTGCTGTTTTTGGGTATCTTTTAGGATGTTTTTTCGATAACTTAGTCGCTTTAAATGTGTGCTGAGTGTTGGAACTATAGGCATGTAAGATGGACGATGAGAGAGAATATTGGGATACAATAGGATTAATCTTACTATAAGTTATGACTTAGTGCTAGCTCACGGTGTCATCTTCAAAAAAGGATCGTTTAGACTATCTTCAATTCTAACTGTCAAATGAGTGTCAGAAATTAGTCTCAAGTTTAGTTGTACTTTGCTTCCACATTTTCAACTTTGTATAAATCTTGGCAGCCTCTTTTTTCTACGGAAACGTTGCTGAAATTTTTACAAATCTGAAAGAATTAGTCATTATTTGGCTTGTAAAAATTCTCAAAATATATTTTACCTACAGGAAGCGCTGCCAAAATTTTCTGAAATTTTGAGAGAGATTTTTTTTCTGATAGGAAAAATTTCACAATTAACCCTATTTAGGGGAGATGTTGCCAAAATTTGAAATAACTTCTGGTACCGATTAGAGGAAGGTGAAAGAAAAGTTACTAAAGGAGTTAGGCTACGAAATGGAGTATGTCCTCAGTTTGTTTTAAACGTAGTATTAATCATTGTTTGCGTGTACTGTGATTTAAGTCTACGTATTCGATTAAAGGTTCGATTCGTTTGCCCTGATCCTACAAAGGATCACTTTTCTATTATCCTTTGATAACATGACGGTTGACAACGCAACTCTCCTATTTTTGCATCTCAACCTCTAAGGCCTTAGCCCTTATGTGTTTTTCATATTTATTGGGATTTTCACACAGACTTTTTTCTTAATGATCATTTTTAAAGACTAAGTATCTTTGTTGTGGGTATAGTGGTCATTTTTAAAGATTAAGTATTTTTGTTGTGGGATGGAGGAAAATGGTTGGGGTTTGTGTGCATAAGGCAGGGTATGAGTTGCAGGGAATGGTAAGGTTGACTCCTTTAGTATGTGCGATGTTGTTTTTCAAACTTTGTGTGATCGCAAGTATGTGTGGAAGATTCTGAATTGAGCCTTTATAATTGTTTGCGTGAATGTCGATAGACAAGCCATAATATTTTTGTAAGAATGATTGATTGAAGTCACTCAACCTTTTTGTCTAAATGATCAAATCACTTTATTTTCACGTAGTTATTATGGCCAAGTGAACATGCACATGCATAATTTACACAATACCCGCGACTTGCATACTCTTGTTTTTGCTATTTAAATTAATTGATAAGACGTTGGTCCTGAACCTGAAATTCGAGGTCCTTGTGCAAAACATTTCAGGTATCGGTTCAACACAAAAGGGTTTTCTCAACGCACTAAGCATTCGTATCCTACCCACTCTAGCGCTTCTCCTAATGGAGAGAGGAGTCGCGAGGGTTGAACGACTTATCCTTATGTCGTTCTATACATTGAAGGATACCTCCTTCTCAATATTTCATTTGCAACAAAAAAGTATTGTGCGCAACGTTGAATCCCACGAAGGGTTCAGGGATTGTAGGTAATGCGTGAAGCGTTGCCATCACAGTCGACTGTGAGAGTTCGCATAACTGGATGTTATGGTTCCTCTCGCATTCGCATCCTTCTTAAGCATTTTCACACATGAACTACACATGAAGTCTCACACGAAATAAGTTATGGGTTCGAACACTCGCATGGGAACCACGCATCGTATAGCCACGTTCTTGGGTACGGCCATCCTAGTCGGTTTCCCGTACGTGTTTATCGAAATCCAAGACCTATAAATATTTACACATTTGTGTGCAGACAATGGCTTCATTTTTCTTGTTTTATATTATTTTATTGGAACGATAAAGTTTCAAGTAGAAAGGTGTGTCGTTGGTGGTGTGCTAGACAACTCACCATTACTCAAAGTCTCATGCTGTCCCAATGTCATCCTAACCTACCTCTCTCGGGGCATAGCTGGGTGCAAAAGATTGTAGGATGCTAGGTCCGCTTTTGCGCTCATGAAGGGATTGTCCTTTTAGCAGGTGCGTCAGCCGATACCTGAGCATCGAATGAGATCTCGTGATTTGAAAGGGACCGCATTTTTATGGGTACTACATAGTACTCCGTCCTCATGAGTGCTCACGTATTCGTGCATGATTAGTCATTATGATTAAGGTCTACAAAGCAACAAATATTTATGCAAATTCTTGTGTGCAACATTTTTGCGCTCAAGCACGAGAATAGTTACAGGTCAAGCGGAAAAAAGGATTAGGCACGGTTTGCACGTAGACATGACTGTTTTTAGAGAAGTGTATCACGTGGTTAGATTAACCGTCCTGGTCAACCGATGTAGGATCGCGTTCAAGAGATCCACGCCTCAGGCGATGGCTCCTGCACGGGTCCGGTTCAGGCATTAAGCGTGCGTACCCCCTATGCTACAACGAACGAGAAACGCCCTCGGTTAAGCTACCTCTGCGATTGGATACGAAAAACCTTCGTACGTGGTTCGGTAGCTCGACGGGCATACGCCCACCTAAGGGATGGTGATAACTCCTTGGGGTGGAGGTAAGTTGTGTTTCACGTGGCCGTATTTTGTTGTAGGGGTTCGTAAGAGGTACGGTTGGCGCACTCGGTCGGAGCGGAAAACGCTTTCTACAATAAGTCTTGCAAAATCCTATGTGACATGGTCGGGAGGGTCCCCATGGGGGACCGATGCGTTGTACAACGTGTCTCTTATTGTCTCGCATATTACTTCAATGGCTAACTTGAGACTGTGGTCGTCCTGGAATAGATTGTTTAACTTGTACTTCTTTTATTATGATTAAAAATATATTGGAGTTCACTACCCAGACTTGAGGATTTCCTTTAGATAAGACTTTGGTTTGACATTCATATATATGTATATATACGTTGGTAATAAAATAATAACAGTACGGTAAGGAAACTCGTTAAAAATCGTTCCCTTAACGTTATCATTTTAATAGTATTACACTACAGATAGATAAGCTTAGAATAAAAAGTGAGTGAGAGGGAGGCTCCGAGTATAAATCTTTCTCGATAAAAATTCCGGAAGGGCGCTAGACGAAAATAAGGTGTCATTGGGATAGTAATTGAAACAGACTGTCTAGTCAAAAGCTTAGGTAGATATGAAGGAACTAAGATACCTATCAACGAGTATAATCTGGCAAAAGATAAGTAAGAGGCTATTTCTTGGTAAGAGGAGGTATATCATGAGGTTAGGAGCAAGGCAAAAAAAAAAATTATGGACTAAAAAAGTAAAACTTTGGGTTGGCTTGCGACCAATTGTGAAGTTCCTCATTTTGAGCAAGGATGCTGCACAAATGTTTCATGTTCGTTAAGGGTTATATAAATAAGGAGAGGTTAAGTAGGGTTTAAGAAAAAAGTGGGATTAGTTTTAAGGCGAGGTTGTCCACGCACATGTTTTGGCAATGATGCCTTGACCTTCGGCCTGGTCTGTGCTATGCAAATTGTTAAAGACAAAATACTCTGACAAAACTCGCAGAGGATCTATTATTTTTGTTATGAGTTGATAGAGTGAGTTTGCGGTTCGACGCTCAACTTATCTCTGAACCCGCATCTAAAAGATATGAACCATATAAGCGAATGACGTTTCCTCGAGTTTTCATCTCGACTAGCTTAAATAGTTGTCCAAGAGGTAGGGATAAATGAAGGAGTTGAGTAATGGTTAAGCTGAGAGTGGTTCAAGCAAGGGTGTGAGTGAAGAGACCGGGTAGTTAAGGGTCGACCACTTTGTTGTCGCTCAATGTGTGTGAATTCATTTTTTTGCGAATGTGCAAGTAACAACCAAGATCTCGACTTTTATAGCTTCAAGAATATTTGAAAGCTTACGAACCATATGCGAATTGGTATGTGAATCGTCTCATGTCTGTGAGGGTGATAACTTGATGCCAACAACCCTGCCTCAAACTCAACTAACCCCCTCTTTCCATCGCCCCAGCCAGACTCGTGTTTTGTGTTTACTGGGGCATGGGACAAAAAAACAAAGCGGAGGAAGAAACATCAAAGACTCGAAAGGAAATGTTTGGTTACTTTATACTTGGTCAATGAGGTCCCCGATCGGTGAAGTAGGACCCCCCTTAGTACCTTGTTAGGGAGACCCTAAACAAAAAACTCAAAACTTTTTGTTAAGCGTGTATGTCCATCCTCGATAAGAGAACACTCGATTGCACACCTTGCAGTGCCTTGCGACTGGGTTATATATGCACGTGATTAAGACGAAAGTCGGGTTGGATAACTCGTTTGTTAATAGGTTGTCTTTTTTTTTTGTCGGTGGGACATTTATTCCATCACCAAAAGAACCGGTCCTCTGGTCGGTCCAACAAAAAACCCGACAAACACGGTGCTTATCGTGACTAGTACCTATTGTCATTTGCATAACGTGAATAAGGATGAGCATCTAAACATCACAGAGAAACTCTCACCTGATGCACAAGGAAACTTCCTCATAATGCATCTCAACTGATCTTTAAGGATCAGATCCACCCTTAAGGGTTATGTCTGGTCTGAGGCAAACAAACGTCGTAAGGCGACTCGATAAGGAAGTTCATTAGGAATATCTGCTCGATCAAAAAAATTGATGGTTACCTATAGTATTTCGGGACCCTGTATAACCATGAGGTCGGTTATGGGTCGACTCAATAAGAAAGTTTACAACTTGACTCACTGATCATACAGGATACTCAAGAATAAGTAGTCTCAATAATTAGCATTCGCTCCATCCACTACACAGTTTGTGCGTACTGCCCGTGCGACCGTGAGTGTTGGAACGTGAAGGTAAGGTATGATTCAGACACCGAAGAGAGGTTAGACATACGATAAAGGATTGATGAACTATGTTCATAAAGTTAAGTTTTGTGGTTACACATACGAGAACGAATCCATCCTTAAGGGTCATGTTTGGTCTGAGGCAAACAAATATCGTACAACGACTTGATAAGGAAGTTTATTGAGAATATTTGCTCGATAAAAAAAAATGAAGGTTACCTAAAATATTTCGGGACCCTGTATAACCATGAGGTCGGTTATGGGTTGACTCGATAAGGAAGTTTATACCTTGACTGACCAATCGTACAAAATACTCAACAACAAGAATAGTGATTGAAGCAACTGGGGCGTTCGATCCTTGAAGGTATTTTATAGTTTGACTACACAGTTTGCACGTACTGCCCGTGCGGCAGTGGGGCATTGGGACGTTGAACATAAGTTACGGTTTAGATACCGAAAAGAGGTCAGGCATACGAAAAAGGATTGATGAACTATGTTCATAAGTTATGTCTCGTAGTTGGTTTTAGTGTCTTAGTCCACCTAGGTAGAATCGCATTCGAGAAATCAGCGTTTTGAGCACTGACAACGATTATTGTATAGGTTCAATTCGGGCATTAACCGCCCGTACCTCCTATGCTACAACAGACAAAAGGCCCTTAACTCATTCACCTTTGCGACTGTAGTTAAAAAATCCAGTATGAGAATCAGTAGCTCGACGTAGATACACCCACTCAGGGATGATGACACCTCTTGTGGGTGGAGGTAAGTTGTACGTTGTGGGATCCCATCCTATCATAGAGTCTCGTGAGAGGTATAGTTGGCACACTTGCCCGAACGGTAATGCTGCATGACGTTTTGCGTATTTCATTATTGTGTAACGCGACCGAAATGATCCCTTACGGGGACCGATGTGCTCAACAACGTGAGAAATATAGATAGTGCACTCGATCGAAGTGATATCGAAGTTACCAATGATTTCTAAGCAGTTTTTGTATGATGTGCTTAGGATGGTCTCATCGTGCGTCGCACACTTAGAATTGATCCGCTTTACATCACGATAAGCATAATGAATATCATTTTTTTTAAAAAATCTTATAAGTACTGTTTATTTTTCCTGACCAACTACATAAAGTAATTTCTTAAATAAATTATTAGAATTGTCTTTACATTTTAATATACAAGATTTGTTCATATTAATTATATGATAATATTTTTTTACTAGTGATATTAATTGACAATTCAATAAAATAAAATTTTTAAATAAATTTAATTCACAACTTCAATTTTATTTATTTCATAACGTGAATGTCGAACTAACTATATACGTCTATAAAATCAAAGTTTTATTTCAGACTGGTCTCCTATACATTTTAAAATTAATATTCACTTCTTCAATAACCTCTATGAATCGCAATCATCATGCTTCAATATATTACACAATTAGGTTTTTATCATTCGCAATAATTTTCATATTCAAGTAAGTATTCACATTGGGGATGAATGAATGAGCGTCAAGAAGACCACACGTCGTTTGTTTTTAACCGTAACTTTTTTTTACATCCCCTCTTGTTTCCCCCCCTAATAAACAATTAGAGTAGACTTAGTAAAGTCGTTAGGAATTTTTGTAATTGTCATTAGTTGGCTAAAATCAATAACCTTAGTCTTCGGTATGTGTCAGTGACAATGAAGTTCCCCATTCTATTTATGTTTGTTCCATCTTTAAAAATTGAAGCTTTAAAAGTAAAATATTGAAATAAGAAAAATTATCGAATTTGATACATCGATCATGAATGACGAACAAAATCAAATTCAATAAACAATAATAAAGTATGTTAAAGGTAACTTGCAAAAAAAAATAAAAATAAAGACATGTACGATTCAATAAACATAAAAGATCCCGAAGATAAATTGGAGAAAGCGAAAATAAAAGGACAAAAGACAAAAAAAACGCATGTATAATAATATTGTATTGCCTCAACTTTAAAGGGAAAAAAATAAAAATAAAATAATGATTGGAGCAACGGGGAGCATAGCATTATAACTTCACGTAATATCTTTAAAAATGAACTAATTTTTACTTCAACTACTTCCCTCTAAAAATGCCCTTCATGTAATATCCGTATATAGACCTTCTCAAACATAGAAAAATTATTGATTGTATATTATATGAGAAATTGGTAGTTATGGAATGTTGGACTTGATTTAACTCAAAATGATAGTTTGGTGGTTGTGAAATATTGGGTTGCAATCAAAGTTAAGGCACTGGATACTATACTGAAATAGATCGAGTTACAATATGACTATAATGAAACTGTCCTTAGTGTTTTTTTGCTACTATTGCACTTCCAAAACTCTATTTTGAGTTTTTTCGCTAAATGACTCACTTGTAATACAAACTTGAAGAAGGACGAGTACAGAAGAGAAAAAACGATGGGCTTACTCAATTGGTACACACCCAAACCGTTGAAATACAAACCTAAGTTTAAATCGCAATCAAACCGGTCAGTTTCACTATGATATGTCGAGGTTGTGAACCTTTCAATTAAAAAAAAAAAAAAAAAAAAAAAAAAGTTATAAGTTTTGGGTTGTGAATTGATATCCCCCCCCTCAAATTTTTTAGCTTGTATTGAAATAGTCTGAATCGGGATTGAGGACCTCACAATTCAACTCGGAGTTATCTTAACAACACTAATTAATTTTGCTTAATGTTTCAACTAATTTGTATTTACATAGTTTCGCTTACAGCTTTGGCAAAACCTTGAGCCCAGGCATATGTAACCGACACATCCTTATAAAAATATACAAAACCATTATACTATCTTCTATATCCAAACTTAAACTCATTTTCATAACACTTCTTCAAACCTCCGCTTATCTATATGATTTAGCTAACTTACACATGCACCTACCCCCTCTAATTATCTATGTGAGTATACTTACCATTTTACTTAGCACTACTCTACCCATGCCTACTTTGGCCTGAAACCGACCTCCTCTGGTCGATTGGAAATATATTGCAATGTTAAGGAACCCTCTCCACCTTCCTACCCCATGATGACCCATTGCGATCCGATCCATAACCGAGTGCCCTAGTTCTTTGGTTGACACTCTTTATCCCCTATAGGACCCAGATCGAATGCCCTAATTTAAACCTTGTTGAACCAATTGTAATCTTCAATCTACTGTTACTGATGCAAATTGACTACCTCTACACCAAGTCTCATAAAACCACCTTTGTCTATGTACCGTCTTTCCTTTCTTTACCTTTTTTTCCTATTCCGCCTCAATCTCATTTTTTTGTACCTATTTGAGGACGTTTCTGCATGTTTTTCTGGCAGCCCTCACCCATCATTAAAGTGTCTCTAGTTTCATTCTTTCCAAATGATCCACTTCGTCGGTGTCCTTCTCATTGTGGTTACATAGCCCCACCCTTTTAACATCGATGTCCTTATCTCAAATAACCCAGCAGGATCCATTTTTCCCCTGTGAACTACCAGAGACGTAAATCAGTGTTCGTCCCACCATTTCTACCATTTTTTGGATCTATGGCAAGTTCACTAAAGATGGTATATTGTTTCATAAATCAAGTTGCATCGATCCCCAACCTCTTTCATTTGTATGTTACGCTTTTGCAGTCAACAGTATCAAGACGGCAAGATGAGATTGTAGCGAAGAAAGTGAGTAAGTTCTTTTAAAGGAAATAAGTGAAAATTGTTCCCAATGTCTTCTCATATCTTTTGGGGTTGGCGTTGTCAGATGCGGAAAAACACGTTTCTATTTTCTGGCGAGTTTTTACCTCTGCTGGTGATACCTCTGTTGGTGATACCTCTGCTTGTTCGACTTGTATCACCCTTGCCCTTATCACAACACTTTCAAATTTTTCCAACTCCTTAAACTCTTTATCCCCAAATTTCTATTGCCAGCAAGAGGGATATACTCGAAACTTTGATACCACACATCCTCTTGCAACCACCTGTCACTGCTACACGTGTTTTGTAACCTCTTTTACTCTCACTTCCTCCAAGTTGACGGTACCTCCAACTGGTTTTCTGTTTTTGTTGAATAACCTCGCCGATTAAATTTGTTGCTTTGCATATATGCCCATCTGACATTTGTTTCTAACACCATCTTCCCACTTGATAAATCTTATCCACTGGGACTCCCTTCTCTCGGAACCGGGTCCTTGCTAGAGCTATATATATGGATTGGGCAACTCCTTCTAGCTCGGTGACACAACATCAATGAAGGAATTTAAATGATCCTTTATAACTGTAGTTACTCTATAAGGGGTTAAAGTTGGTTCGGGGTTCTCCAACACCCAGTAAGCTCATTCTATAAATCTCTCACTGTCAATACTCCCCTTTGCAGTCCTTTGACATTGAAACTTCTTGATGTCGTTCTCGTTGAGAAGACCCGTCAATCGCTCTATCTGATGAAGTCATTCTCAGACAGTGGTTTCCATAACACCGTTGTCTTTGCGGTCGGCGATAAGTGAATTGTTACTCTGTGTTTTATCCAATCCTTAACTACCGCATTCTAAAATTTGAACTTTTTAAGGGTTGCTCATGAATTTGAAGTCCTCATATTTCACTAATCTGCTGAGACTAGTTCAACCACTTCACTAGTTAGTCTCCAAAGGGGCGTCACTGACTGCTATGAGTCGAACCGTTTGTTCTTTGCATGCACAAAGTGACAGCGAGACCACCTTTGGGATGTATCTTTGTACATCATTTGAAGTAGGCTTTGAAATAAACATTATCGTCACGGCTTTAACCTCCTGGACCATTACCCTTGACAGTTTCCTCATCATGACTACATATTAGATAACTGAGAACACCAAACTGAAACCGCCTAAACTATCCCTATCAATGATAGGTAAGGGACAATTCCTAAACTCTTGATACCAGTGGATACCTTTTTCTTGAGAATCAAGTCATGTAAGGTGGTACAGTTCGAGAGAGCAACGTGAACCCCCCCAAAAATCTTCGGTGTGCCTTCGTCAACCCGCTTCATTTCCAAGTTAACCTGTATTTTGTAGCTTGCTGGTAATAAATGAATTAATGTATTCCAATTGACTGCAATTTAAAAAAAATTTGCATAATATTGTAGATTACTTCTTAGATCTTTTAAAAAGTCGTTTTTGTTAACTGCAATAACGAAGCGGTTATTTGCAATAACCTTGACATGACAATTCTTTCCACTCTTCAGTTTAAGGCCCTGCAACACTGAATGTCTTCAAATATTGCACAACAAGATCTTTAACTGCAATACGAAGGTGTTAGCGGGCAATGTTGACTCAGCGAACGTGGTAGTGTAATCTCATATGAACGTGTGTCATTGATTTTGACTGTTGTTGTAGAGAAAGTATAAAAAACCTTCACAAAAAATCAAAACCCTTATCTGAACCACCCTAAGTGTAGTGAAGACAAACATCCAACTCACCCTATCTTACGATTTGTCAAGGTCGAACATCAACATATACACATTCAAGTTGCGTCTCTTCATTATTTATAGAGCCTCAAACGTTGTAATTGTATTTTCGGAAATACAAAATTATAAGGTATTTGATGAAGGTCTCTTGGTCTGTACCCACTAGGTTAGGAAGAAGCTTAAATAACCTCAACGCCAATGCTTTTGTTAAATTTTACAAACCACGTTTAAAAATGAAATCGAGAGTCAATTTTTTACCTCGCTCCTATTTATTTTTTTTACATTAGAGAAGAGACCCCTCTCGTCATAAATTTTTACAATCCTCTTCCCTGCACAATTTCATTATACAGTTCCACAAGATCCCCCTCAAGCATATCAACAAATTTTACATTGAACTCTATTGATAAATCGTCGTCATAATAAGTTTTGCCTTTTGCCATTTACCTTGTTGTGTGTATGATCTCTGCAATGAAGATGGGTTATTAAAGCCTTGTTTTTTATTCCGATGTGGGTTTTGTCGTTGTTGCATTTCATTGATTCGACTAAGTGGTCAAGGCGAAATCAATATCATCAAAGAGGGAAGGTGATATAAGGATATCATGAAAGTAATCAGGCAATATATCTGCTCATGTCCTCATTTGGAATAGTCAACAACAGACTTATCAGGTGCGAATAATTTAACCGCATTTGTGTGTATCTTGTATTCTTAAATAATTTATGAAATGTTTTTTTAAACAATATATCTCATGTCACAATTCTCTTCTCGTTCGATAACTGACTTCAATATCCGAATTTCTTAGTTTACTGATTATCTTATTTTTTTAATCTTAAGTTCACGTTGTTTCCTCTGACCACACCGCATCGGAAATAGGTTATTTAACCATATTATCATTTGGTTCCTCAACCCTCTTCTTACAACTTGTCTCCTCCTTGTTCTTATGATAGACAACAATTATGGAGTATGAATACATTTGCTACGAGATGATCTGTAGTCCATCGTCCATCCAATTTGCTATCTCGTCGAAGTACTATTACGTTATTTTTTCATATTTCCCAAAAATTGTTCATCCACTGTGGGACTCCCTCATCTTGAAGGTTGCAAACGTTGAGTTTGAAGAGGTCATGACCTCTCTTCGTCTATGAATCCACGAGAAGGTACGTTAAACATGCTTGCATTGACTTCGTTCACTTGAAGTACATTGTCTGCTAAAAAATATCAAACCGCCTCCTCACCCCTATATCGTTTGTTGTTGTCCCAAACTAAGTGTATTCGTGACAATCAAGGTTAATATCCTTGAAGGCATCTCTGAGATTCCATTTTGCCATCCATTGGAGTCACGTCTTTCGATCCCTTGATAGACCCTCCTCTTTTTTTGAATCCGACCTTGTGCCACTACCAATGTGTCCGATCGAGGCATTTTCCTAGATGAAAGCTCGATGAACTCAATTTTATCCAGAGGATCATTCGGGGCACAAACTAATGTGAAGACTCGTCACGCATTTGAACCAACTTTTCCTTCAACAATTTTGTTTTCTGCGAACACATAATGTCTACTTTTCTCTCGTGCATCCGTTTTTTAAGCCTCCCCCCATAGTCCGCCGACCCCTTAACATTCCAGGTAGTCAATTTAGTAATACAAATCATGTGTAATTTACCCGACAACTAATGCTTGGATTTGTGGATCGAGAATCAGGTGGTCAGGTCACCTCGAAAATAAAACTTTTGCAAAGTACGAAGACGTCATGTTTTTTCTTTGTTGGAATTTTACGTTCAAACTCGCCATAAATATCTTTGACAGACCTGAATGCACTTGAATCCTATTCAGACCATCTGCCACTTTTGATGCGAAAATCCTCAGGGGGATCGCTTCCAAGCCCGTCAGCGAAAGAACTTGCTAATGCTCCTTGGACAGATGAACATCCAGAAGAGGAATTGAAAATTTCAGCTTTCTTCCCTCGGTAGTTTATCCTTAGGGGATAGGCGAAAGAAAAACTTGTCGCCATATAATTCACCCACCTTTTTTGCAATCGACTGCGCTGATGGAAGTTCGATCATCTCCGACATGGGCACGATTACCTAATCATCCGCTCCCTTCAAAGCAATCACAAAAAACTCTTGCCTATAGAGGGAGCAGACGAAGTGAAGTAAAAGTTTATCTTCTCTCTCTTCCCCTCTACTCGAAGTCTCTTCCCGTTTACTCAAAGTCGTTGCTCCTTTGTGGATGTCACTTGGCGATTCTTCTTCCGAGTCCTGTCCCCCATCCATGTTGACATTGCCTTGCTAGGTAGACGATTCCTCGTCTCTTGCATGACCGTCCCTATCTTGCTTAACCATCGCTTTGGTACCCCTCCATATGCCATCTCCGCTCGCCTTCAGGATTCTGGCTACTTCTCCTTCCAACCCCTCATCTAAATCGCCCTCCCCTCCTACAATTAAATTGTTGAGATCCTGCTGCGGCTCATGCTGTGATTGGTTGAAGTCCTTGTCTCACTTTGTTCAGCTGCACTGCCTCCCTGGACTCCTAATCTTTGATGCATCATTCCCAGGGTACCAGAGTACCAAACTTGATTCATCCCGAGTCCCAGAGTACCAAACTTGAAGCATCCCCAGGGTAGCAGAGTACCAAACTTGAATCATCCCCAGAGTACCAGAGTACCAAACTTGATAGGAAATCTTCGGAAAGCCACCCACGCCGAGCTTTCCCCTTGGAGCGTGGCGAAGACCACGTGCAATTGTTTCCTTTTTTTCCCGCCCCTTTGCCCACAGCTTGCATTTTATACATTCCATCTCGATCTGTTCCAGCCAACCTTCTCCGAGATTGTTTTCACCGCGCCATTGTCCCCCGAGCATTACCACACGAACGCCAGATGGGGAGCACGGTCCGAACAAGGGCCTTCTCCCTTCCCGTGAAGACGGACCTCTCCTCTGACTAAGCTACTGATCCCACAACTCCTTCACAAGAGAAGGCGGGAGCTTTGAGGATTGCTGTCGGCCCCCGCGCCCGCCACGCCCGCCACACCCGCCCCGCCCTTCCCTTCACGCTCTTCACGCCCTCTTCACGCCCTTCACCCACTTCACGCCCCGCCTACCCAGTTGCTCGCTCGCCCGCTGGCCCTTCCGCTTGCCCGCCCTTGAGCTTTGCTGCATTCTGGTTGCCCGGCGCCCGGTTTTGACTTGTCTAGGCGGACTGGCAAGCGAGGCCTTGTTTGGTTCCTCCGTCTAGGGACGTGCTTTCCCGTTCCTCTCCTTGGACCATTGCGCCGCACAACTGCTCTCCACCTTACCCAACGACAAGGGGAGGCTAAGCCCTAGTCATCGCTGTTTCCTTCGTCTCTCAGCTCAAGCGAAGCAAACGAGTGTGATATATTCGTCTCGCACCATCTTTCCTTCCACCCATTCGTCCCAACCACCCTCTCCCCCCCCCACCGTCCTCCCTTTCCCCCTTATTTGCCCACAGCACAAGAGCAACCTCGTCTCTCCATCTTTCACGGGAGATCAAGCTTTTCGGAGCTGTAGCACGCATCCCCTCCGTGGCTTTTGTGCTGGATTTGGAGTCTTTGGGAGTTTGAGGGGCCGAGCGGTTGGGTTCGTTTTGTTGCTGTGGTGTGTCCTGTGACGTACAGTGGTGTGTCCTGTGACGTACAGTGGTGTGTCCTCCCGAGTGGAGAGGGGAAGGAGCGAGACCTCCCTGCCGGATGGCTGTGTTGTAGGTGGGTACTGCAGAAGGAAAGCGAGATAGGGCTGGACGATGATGACAAATGGTACCTCCTCGTTTGGTCTATCATGTTATCGGCACGTTTGGCGTGCTGAGGGAGGTAGGCACCACAAGTGAAATAGAAAAGGAATTGTATCGGGCAGCAGGGGTAGGTGTTCCCACAAGCTTTTCGGGTTGAAGCTTAGGCAGCTTAGCGGCTCTATCAATGATTGTGAGTGGCGATGAGGTGGACGGGGTGTCGAGTTCCAGGCAAAGGACCATAGTCGCGGGCCGGGTGGTGCAGGAGCAGAGTGATCAAGGAATCTAGATGCAGAGGGGATAGAGAGAAGGTGGTGTGTATGAGGTTTCTGCCGCTGCCCCCATTTAGCATTGGGGAGAAGAAGGAAGAGTGACAGAGGTCAAGGGACGAGGATCGAACTCTCGTCGGTGGGAGACTGCGTATGCGAAGTCAGCAATCCAAGTCTGCGAGGCGTTCTGTGTCAACGACACACGGAGATCTGTGGCGTGGCACGCACGGGATACTGTCCCGACCCCCATCGCTAACTGGCGCCCGGAATCCGTCGGGATCCTTGTGAATGAGGAAGGAGAGGAGATAGGCGATAATAAAAAAAGGAGATTCTCCGGAAAAAAACTCGGAAGAGAGAACAATCGAGGAACGAGTAATGGGAGGGGAGGGAAAACGGAAGGAGGTGGCGGCTGAACAGTAAGGTAAAGCGTGAAGGGCGACGAGGAAGAGGAGGAGGAGAGGAAGCGGAAGAGGAGGAAGAAGAGGAGGTAGAGGAGGAAGAAGAGGAGGTAGACAAGGAGGAAGAAGAGGAGTTGGTGGGATTGGTGGTCCAGAAGGGTTGGCGACTCTACGTGAACGATATAAGGAGGAGGGGACTTGGCGTGAGGAAGGTTCGTAGTGCTTGAACCGACAAAACTGTCTTGAACCCACAAAACTGTCTTTGCTTCTCTTTTGTGGGGCCACCACTGTTTGGAGTCGCGACGGAAGCCAGCGCGCCTGTGTCATGGCGATGCCTATGGTGTTTATTCCATTCGATTTTTGACGGGGGTTCTCTCTGCGTACCGCTCTTATCGGACGGGAAACACGAGAGAGAGAGAGAGAGAGAGAGAGAGAGAGAGAGAGAGAGAGAGAGAGAGAGAGAGAGAGAGAGAGAGAGAGAGAGGATGAGGTGGTGAGGGTGAGGAGGGCGGTGGCGGGAAGGAGGGGTGAGAAGAAGGAAGGGAAAAGAAGGGTGAGCGGTGGAGGTGAAGGGGCGAGAAGAGTGGGGTGGAGGTAGTTCACGAAGAGGGAAGGGAGAAAAAAAGGAGGGGGTGGGGAGGGAGAAGGTTCCTCTCTGAAGGAAAAAGTTTGGGTGGACCTAGCCGGGGTTCCGAGCGCATGCACGCGTGGAGTGAACCCTTCGCTACGGGCATATCTCGGCATGCTCCAAAGCGTGAAAAAGAAGCTGGGCGGTGGGCGGAAGACGTCTGTGAAGGCGGATGCCTCAAGCACCAATGCAGCTGATGCGGCGTCCTCCACCAGTACTCCCTCTACTGCGAGAAGAGATTCTTCTTCCGCTGCTGGAAATAGGACTCAAGCGGCTGTTGGCGCGATCAACAAGGCTGCCGTTGTCCCGGGAGCCCCCGCGGGCCCCGGTCGGGGAGCTCCGTCGAAGGATGGCCCCAAACCATCCTCTGCCGGCGGGCTAGGTTCGGGATCGGGTTTGGGTGTAGGCTCGGCAGTAGGCGGCGGCGGCGGCGGCGCCGCCGCACTTGTCGGCCCCAGTACTCCTAATAGCATCGCCGCTGCTTTCGCAGACCCCCTTCCCTCTTTCCGCGACGTCGCCGCCTCCGAGCGTCAGAACTTGTTCATCAAGAAGCTTCATCTCTGCAGCTATGTCTTCGACTTCACTGATCCTAAGAAACATGTTCGCGAGAAGGAGCTCAAGAGGGCCACTCTTCTTGAGCTTGTCGATTATGTTAATTCCGGCACGGGGAAATTCAATGAAGCCGTCTTTGAAGACATCACCAACATGCTCGCCGCCAATCTCTTCCGCTCTCTCCCTCCGTCCTCCCACGAGAACTCGTCAACTGACAACTTTGACCCAGAAGAAGAGGAGCCGTCGATGGAACCCGCGTGGCCCCACCTCCAGATCGTGTACGAGTTCCTCCTAAGATACGTCGTGTCGAACGAGACTGACGCCAAGGTGGCTAAGAAGTATATCGATCACGGCTTCGTGTTGAGGCTGTTGGACCTGTTTGACTCGGAAGACCCGAGGGAGAGGGAGTACTTGAAGACGATTTTGCACAGGATATACGGGAAGTTTATGGTGCATCGCCCGTTCATTAGGAAGGCGATTAATAACATATTTTACAGGTTCATTTTCGAGACCGAGAGACATAATGGGGTCGCGGAGTTGCTTGAGATATTGGGCAGCATTATCAATGGCTTCGCGCTGCCGTTGAAGGAGGAGCATAAGTTGTTCCTTGTCAGGGCATTGCTTCCACTGCACAAACCGAAGTGCGTGGCCATCTATCATCAGCAACTGTCCTATTGCATCACCCAGTTCGTGGAAAAGGACTGCAAGCTGGCAGACACCGTCGTTAGGGGATTGCTAAAGTATTGGCCGGTAACGAACAGCCAGAAGGAGGTGCTCTTTCTGAGTGAGCTGGAGGAGGTTCTGGAGTTAACGCAGCCGGCGGAGTTTCAGAAATGCATGACGCCGCTTTTCCGCCAGATTGGTCGCTGCCTAAACAGCTCTCATTTTCAGGTTGATTTGTCTCTTCCCCCCCCCCCCATCATGAGTGTTTTTCGTGCCTCTCTGCTCAACGGATGATGTTCCCGCCCATCCATCCACTCAATCCCGCTCTTGCAATCTCAGTTACATTCGTCTCCTTCTCATTTTTTTATATAAGTCTTTTTCATTCTTATCTCGCTCTTCTCTGTTCCTTATCTTTCCCATTCTTATCTCGCTCTTCTCTGTATTCTTATCTTGCACTCTCATGTGCTCACTTTACTCCCTTCCCGTTTCGCCTTTTTGTTGTTTTGGGTGTGGTCTGTCTCCTTTGCTCCCTATCGTTTGTCGCTCAGTCATCCCTCCGCGCGTTTGCCCCACGCCTCCTCTCCTTCCCTTGTTCCTCCTCATTTCTTCTCCTTCTCCATTTCATTCACCTCCTCTTAAGTCTGTCATTCATCTCCTACGTGTGTCCTTCCTGCATATGGCTGTCTTCGTCTTCTTGGTCTTATCTTGCTTTCTCCTCTGCCCTTACGGTCTTACTTCGATTTCCCCCTTCTTATCTCTCGCTCTCTCCCGTTCGTTCGATCTGGCATATTATTCTTTTCCTCTTTAAGTCTGTCTTGCTCTTTGCTTGTGGTTCGGTCGCCTGTTCGTTCTCTTCGTTCGCCCTTATAAATAATCTTCACCGCCTGTTTCCATTTTCGTTCCTCTGGTCCCCTTCCCCCCGAACTTGCCTGCCCCTCCTTCCCTCCCTCCTTCCCTCCCCCCCCTCCTTCCCCCGACTCCTGCCCGGCCCGCTCCCCAATCCCTTTCCTCTGTCCCCTTTCGGGCGTGCACGTTTTCTCGGGGTCCGCACCCGTTTTCGCTGCTTTCCCGACGACCTGCCCCTCCACCTCCTGTCGTTCGCTTTGCAACCGTGGGGGCTGGAGCTCGCCGTTGTGAACGTGTTTTTCTCCTTTCCCGCATGGGACGGCCACGTCCTACGTCCTCCTCATCACCGCCTTTCAGTACTACGGCTTGAACAAATTCCCGGGTTCTTGGCACGTGTAGCAGATTTCCCTTCGATTTCCTGCTGGACGGCTCCGGTCTAGGAGTGCCTGTTATCTTTGAAGACGACCTTTGGTTGCGCCGAGTCTTCTCTCTCCTTTCTTATGCGTATATACTTCCTTCCCGTTTGTGAATGCTGGAGCAGGAAAATAGGAGGCCTTTCGCAAACTCACGCCTCGCAAAGCGCGCCGTGCATGCTCCGCGTTGTTTCTGTTGTGGTTGTGTTCGCCGCATAGGGAGTGTGTGTGTGTTTGTGTGTGTCTCTGTGTCTGCCTGTGTATACCTGCGTGCGTGCGTGTGTGTTTCTGTATGGGCGTTTTTTTTTTGTCATGTCGGCATGCTGTGTGTCTGTGGTCCTATGTGACAACCCATCGTTATCCTCCTTATAAATGGGTGCACACAGTGAAGTCGAAGGGGCCTGGTACGCCCGCGAAGCGACCCCTGTTAAGTTTTAAGTCAGGGGAGAGGGGAAGGAAGATCTGCTCTCTGCGCCGTCAAGTCCCCCCCCATACTAGCGAGCTGCACGACATTGTCAGCTCGGCGCGCAGTGTTGATCGCCCTCACAGTCAGGGGAGAGGGGAAGGAAGATCTGCTCTCTGCGTGCGTATAACTCGTCTCAGAGTATCACAAGCGTCCACGAACTGTTGTCTGGGCGCCTCCTCGTTCTCTTTCGTGTGCTCACCCCTCCCCTGGTCCTTTACCGTCGTTGTTACGCAGTATGCGTATGATGCCTACCGTCTTCCGCCGAACACAACGCACCCTCATTTTCATCTGGCCGGAAATATAGCTTGTATACATTCATTTTTGGAGTGCGTTATGTTCGGGGGAAGACGGTAGTTTATTCCATGTTTTCGATGGCTGAATATGCCTAATGGGGTTTATTTAAGGGTTCGTCCACGGGGGGTTGACGATAGATGATGACGAGTCACAACTGGATCTGTCTCTTATACACATCTAGATGTGTATAAGAGACAGGAGGGGAGGCGCGGGCGAGTCATATCTTTCATTTGGATTGTCAACGTGAAGCCGACGAGTAGGCAAACGACGGACAGGAAACGGGAAGCGGAGGGAATTTCTGGTCGCGATTAGTGCTGCGGTCGCGCGCGCGCGCACGGAATGATGGTCGCGAATGGGGGTCATGAAGGGAATCGGCCAGAACGGGAGGGGGGGAGGCGGGGTTGAGGGCGGAAGGATGGGGACGATTGGAGGTGGGGACATCCTTATTACAGGTCTATTGCGGATAATGCACCTCCAGTAGCACGAAA
Organism: Chara braunii; assembly: GCA_003427395.1. Lineage (NCBI taxonomy): Eukaryota > Viridiplantae > Streptophyta > Charophyceae > Charales > Characeae > Chara > Chara braunii. The sequence continues at coordinate 782,179 of BFEA01000333.1, forward strand.
AGCCGCCAGCATAATATGTCGCAGCGATTATCACACCTAGCGCAGATGCTGGCACTGTTCTTAGTCGACCCAGAGGATAGAAACATGGCAATGATCTTGTGTAGAAAGAACGCTATGCTCTCTAAGGCTATGGCGTGGAAATCTGGTAGACTTATTTTACTCAAATGGTAAACCTAATTTTGAGTAAGCAGGCCGTGCGCGCACCTATCTTTGTTTCTGAGACTGTGACTATGTATATATATATCGTCGAACACAACTGTCCGATAAACCGTAGGGAGAGAGGTAGAAGAGAGCGACAAATGAGTGGCTGTCACAGACTGTGTCGTCGGTCGGAGGTTCACCGACTCATTACGAGGCTGAACCTTCTCCAGTCTATATATTTATGTCTGTATATATATCGTCACATGATATCAGAGCGCCTAATCGAAAAAACCAGAAAAACAAAAAAATCTTAAATTTGTTTGTATATATGTCACATGATATCAGAGCGCCTAAGCGAAAAAACCAAAAAAACAAAAAAATCTTAAATTTGTTTGTATATATATGTCTGTATATGTATGTGTTTAATTGCACATGTGTGTATGGCAAAGTGTGTGTTGTGGACCTGTCTGCACGGATGTGTGTAAATGTCTGGACAAATGCAACAGTTGTTCTCCGGTTGTAACTTTTCTTGAGCTGTCGTGTTTGTCATGGAATGGCGCTTTGACGAGGGGCTTGTCCAGATAGAACGGGCCTTGAGAGAGATGAGAGTTCTTTGAGGGATCGCCTGAAGGGAGGGGCCTTCGCAAGGTGTGTAGGAAACATCCTCCCCCTCGAAGTCGAGGGTAGTTGCGACTGCCCATCATTGTACGGAGGGTATTTCCGAGATTGGAGAAACGCTGTGTAGTTGGTGGAATGCAGAGGGAGGGCTGTGGAATGTAGGGAAGAGGTTAGCCTGCGTTGCCTAGCGCCGTTCGGCGCCGTGAAGCGGGGGGGGGGGGGGGGG
>BFEA01000333.1:792933-830571 GCA_003427395.1 Chara braunii
CACACACACACACACACACACACACACCCCAACACACACACACACACTCTTATCTCTTCTTAGGGTTACGTGTATTAGACCTGCACCTGGATGTGAATATGTATTATGTACGTTGTGACAATTACCAGCCCCCCGATGAGTCAGTGAAACTCTGACGAAACAGTCTATATATAGACATGTACATTGGTGTGATGGTACTTTGTGTCCTTTGTGTCTCTGAATGCTGTTTAACAATTGTCCTGTGTCGACCTTTCTTCGCTTGGGAGCAAAGCGGCTAGAGGTGGGACTGTACTGTGATGGCAGCTACGATGTGGAGCTGGCCGCAGCGTTGTTTCCGGAATGTGGTTGGGCATTTCTTTGGCGTTAGCGAGCAGTGAGGGCACACCAGAGGGCACGCCGGACCTAATGGCCCGCGGAGTTGTGTCTCGGGTGTCAGTATGCGTTGGGCTGCGCTTGGGTGCATTCGCAAGACCACTGCGTGTCCTCCCTGTATGCAAGCGGCGGCGCACAGCCAAACCGTCATCGGCGGTCGGGTGAGACTTGTGCTGAAAGCCTGAGGTTGCATGGTGGCAGAGTGTAGAGAATCCTGCACAAACGACAATAGGGTCTGCCGGTGTGGCATGGTTTTACTTCCATCCAACTACTCTCGCTGAAAAATGCACGCCTACAAGTGATTTGGGCGGGCTTGGAGGGACATATCTATTATGGTGGTTGCGAGTGCTGCAATTTTTGTTGATGCGTTAATTGTTACTGCAGAGAGTCCAGGATGCGAGTCTGAACCCTGTTTTTGGATGTAATTGTGGCAAGGAGTGATGGGCACAGGTGAAAGGGAAAGAAAGGGGGGAGCGTGATGAAGTTATGTGGTTATTATTTTGATTGTGCGACATTGGCTGTGTGCAGATTTGGAGAGGCCTGAGACGGGGCATGGAGTAAAGTGGTCTGGTAATGTTGCCTTTGCGAGCGAAAACTTCTGAGATGATGTTGCATCTGGTACGGCAGCAGCAGGGTGAACCCCACCCACCAACAACGGGCCATAGTGCCGCCCGTGTGCGTATGTACCCTCCAGCTTTCAGGGCTATATTCGTTTATCACAAACTGTGGTTGGCTTTCTTTGATATATCTTTTTCTGTGATTGCCCCTCCTCCTTGCTTGTGTCTCCGTTAGACAGCATACATGTCGACCTTCTGCTCCATCGCAAAAAGGACTGCTGGGGGAAAAGGCGGATGGCACGTCTGTTTGATCACAATCTCCTCTTTAATATCTTTCAGATACGTAATTTCTGCCGCCAAGCTTTCAAGCTTTTACACTCTATATGAAATTTATTCGGGATCTCTCTCTCTCTCTCTCTCTCTCTCTCTCTCTCTCTCTGTGTCGGTCTTCAGCTTCCAGTGATTACTGCTGCTGCAGACAGGAACCAAGTATGCTGCATCAGCTGCAACGGTAGCTGGATAGCAGACCGGTTGCTTATGGTTTAAGATTGGGCACCTTAATGTGGCAAGTATATTGTTGTCTTCTAAACGTAACAAATTTGCGGTTGGAGTGCATGTTAAGATAATATTCTGTGGCGATGTTGCTGGTTGATTGAAAGTGTGCATTCGTTCACCAGTTTGCTGTCTTGCAAACTCCATCATGCTATGTTGAGCCACCACCTCTGCCTTCTTTCCACCCTGCCCGCCTGCGCACCCACGTGCCCACCTCGTCTGCACCTACCTGCCTGTGTGCTGGGATATCCCTTCAAGAACCACCATGTCTGGCTTCTTGCCGGCCTGCCCGCCTGCCCACCCACCTCCTGCCCACCTCTGCACCTGCCTGCCTGTCTACTGACCAGCATGCCTGCCTGCGTGCTTGCCTCCCTGCCCGCCTGTGTACTTGCATGTTCGACTGCCTGACTACCTGCCAGCCTGCCTGCTCACTGCGTACCCACCCACGTGCATGCCTGCATGCCGGTCAGCATGCTGGTCGGCGTATCCTTCGTGCATGCCTGCCTGCCTGTCTGTGTGCGTGCCTGCCTACATGCTTGCCTGCATGCCTGCCTACGTACCTGCCTACGTACCTGCCTGCCTTTATTGCGCTCTTGAGGTATGTGGGGTCTCCTTCGGGAGCACACTTGAGCAGGTTGTGAATGATGCATCCATGTTTTGATTCCCGAACACAGCATTTGCTGGCACATTGGTAGATAGTGCGACTTTTGTTTACTGAAGCAAAGAGTACCTACCACTCAGTGGGATTCTCCTGTCTGCCTTGCATAGACATATCTTGAAGCCCTCGGCATGCCTCTTGAGCAAGAGGAGTTTGAGAGCGATGTATATGCTCCATGGCTGTTTGTCTAAGAACTTGCAAGCGAATTCCGGTACAGATGAGGTTCAAGTACACTATGACGAAACAGCACTGTGACAGGACTCCACCAAGGCGAACCAAGAGCGTAGTGACTTCCGATCAAAAGGGCGAGAAACTTGTCACTTCCAATCAGAATGGAAGGCCTCGTCTCTGCCCTGTCTGGGTGTGTGCGCTTGTTCTAGACCCTGGGCAATTAAAGGGGCTTTACTGTGCTACTAAATCTCTGCCTCCTCCTCCTCCTCCTCCATTCTCGTCCTCGCTCTCTTGCCGTCTCTCTGTGTGCATGAAGTGTTCTGGTGAGCACCACCCTCGCTGTCCCACCTACTAAATTGTTGCGGCGTGAAGTTTCTGTTGCTCCGTGTTCCCCTTCATTTCTTCAGTTGCTCACCCTTCTTGGAAAAAACACCAACAACAGTGGATGGTGTTGTTGTTTTTAAGGGACGGACAGCAAGTCCTTCACTGTCCTCTGTTGTCAGGGTGCGTTCCTCATGAAACCATTCCAGTGATGGAACCGTTCGGTCCCTCGTCCTCAAAAACGTAAGTTTTTGTTTGTGTTATATACATAGTGCTGCTGTAGTTGGGACTTGTGGATGGGCCCGGTTTTCCTGCGAGCCTGCATCTTGCCACTTGCACATCGTATGGCTGGTAGTCCACACACATGGACTCGAGCGCTTAAACCACAAGTACACGGCCCCAGCGTTGCCGTCCGAAACTTGTTGCCCCAAGAAAATGAGGCCGAAACGTCAAACCTTGGACCTGCCATTGATAAATTTGATTGGGGCAGTCGCGTTTTTAGTTTCGCGCCTCCAGAATTTGATGTGTCAGGGCCTAGGCCCAGGTGCCCATGTACTACAGGTGCTTTAAGACCGAACTCCGCTGTCCGTTACGCGGTCAGGGTATCTGTTGTGGCTTTGCTTCCAACGAAAGGTAAGGGGACTGCAGCCAACACGCATTCAACGAGTGTGCACCAATCTTTCTTTCTTTTCTGTCTTCACTTGTCTGTTTTGTGCTCATGCACAAGTGCGTGTGGTATCAGCTGGCTATGGAGGCACATCAGGGAGTTTTTCGCTGCCTCCCTACCCCACGCATCGGGACAAACACACAACCACCTTTTCTGTATGCACTTCTCTCAATCTTGCATTCGTGTGCACTTGTTTGTGCTGTCAGCTGTGCGTGCAGACACGCTCGCGACTTTCTCTCTGCCTTCTGCCTAAGGTTCTTCTCGAGTTCTTCCCTCTTTTTTGCCCCCGTCGACTGTCTCCATCCTCCTCGACCTTGTCCTACACCTCTCTGCTTCCTCCCACACCTCTCTTTCCTCCTGCCGCTTACTGTGTCTGCTTTCCGCCGCTGAAACTCAATGGCCTTTTCTCTCTGCTAACCTGTCGTTTGGCTCTCTTTCTTTGTTCTCTGGTATCTTCAGTCACATGACCAGTTCATCCGCTGCCGGAACTGCAGATTCTGCTCGTATACGAGCACCGGGTCAAAAGCTGCAGCGTCCAGGCGCAGTTTCGGTGGGAAAGGGCCAACGGGCTGGAAATAAAACAGCAGCTTGACAAAAGCAACAGCCTGCGCCACAGGTTTAAGACTCGAAAAAATGCATTTTTAACTAAATGTTTTACTTTGTCAAGTTAGCTTAGGATGGACTGGCGGTCTAATAACAGGCAGTCATGCTCTGCATGCCGACTGTATCCTTCCCATGCCTTTGCCACAGTCCTCGTTTCATTGTCATCCTTTTCCTCGTCTTCTATCCGCTGTCCTCCTTCGAACTCTTCATCATGCCCCACATGTGTGCGCTGTGCATGTTTGTTTATGTGTTCGTGTGTGTGCGCATGTGAGGTCCCAGGAGGGTGGTCCCCACCATAAGGGTGAGGTAGGTGACGGAGGCCGGTGGAAGCACAATGGGAAGATAGTGCTTGTATGGTGGAAGACCTACAAGGTAGGCTGGCTGTGGCTATTTTGAAAAAAAAATGGTCGGCCTGTGCTTTGAGGTAGATATGCAGCTGTTATTGGAATAGTGCCAGGAGCGTCAACACAACCTTTTATTTCCCTTTTGTTCTCGAGCTGTCCTGTCAGGGAACGTTTTTTTTTCCCGTCCCCCCCCCCCCCCCCCCCCCGCCCACACACACCAAAAAAAAAGGGTTGGGTATTCTGAAAGGGTAATGTGTTGTGTGTTTTTGTTTTTATTTCGTTCTTGTTCGAAGCCAGATATCATCGCGTGGGCGCATAGTGTTCGACCACACTGGAATGACCAGATATGACTTGCAACATATAGGAAGGCAATAACTACTAGTTCGTCTTCTTCTTCTTTTTCTTCTGCTTCTTTCTTTCTTTTTACAGTATTTTATTAGTTTCTGAGCTAGGCTACCAGCCGGGCCGCCCGGGTCAACCTATTTTCCCGGGCGGCCCGGGGCCGTGCAAGGACCATGGAAGGTCGCAGCAAAAAATAAAATAAAAAACAAAATCCAAAAATCCGACAAAAGAACTATATTATGCAGAAAAATAAACTGAACAACTTTTGCCTCAGCGTCACATCGAAATTCGTGACAAAATTTAAAATAAAAATTGAAATTAAAAATTAAAATTCTCCTTTCTTTCTTTTTTTGCCCGGCCGGGCAAGTAGTTCCGGGCCACTCTGGTAGCCTAGTTTCTGAGATAATAAAGGATAACTCTGTATTTTTATTTTATTTTTCGTATAACGACGATAGTGAGTTTGCTGTCAATCCGATTAGTTTCTTATCTGATCCGTGTTCTATCGGACCATGAATATTAAAATGAAAAAATAATATAAAAAAATTGCAATCACACTTCTCAAGATTGCACATCCTCTGCGAGTGCAAAAAGGGAAAAACAAGAATCATCAGCTTCCGCGTAGGTAATGGATATGAAAGTCGAGGCATATACCAGACCCCGACTATGGGTCGATCGCCCGGGCTGGGAGAGCTTCAAAGCATATATCCACATTTTGGACCTTCTCGAGTGAATGTGGCCTTGATGTCGATGAGGTGCGTTGGAGGATGCTCTTCTTGAAGAGTCGGTTACGGTTGATCCCGGGGTGCTAGGTGATTAAAAGCAGAATAGTTGTGATAAGCATGTCCAGGTTCATGTTTCCTTGGCATGAAAGCATATTGAGGATCATGGTTTCTTCTCAAGAACACGATGCCAGTGGACCCCTATCCCCCTGCCCTGCATGAAATTATGTTGAGGCTTTTAGACATTACTTTATTGTCCGCCACCACCTTCAGAGAGTCCTGGTGCAATGCTAATGTCTTCCTGTGAAGGTCTATCACTTATATTGTAGATGCATTTACTATTTCGTATTTAGGGCATTTTTCGTGCCAGATACAGATATGACTGACATGTATGTTCGGTCAAGCTGGGAATCACCCACACTAATTGAAACCCAGTGAATGGAATGCGAGAAGAAACTGCCACTGCCCTGTGAAAAAATTCAAAGGAAAATATCTGCGATTACGCCGGGCATTCTTTTAGTGTGTTGGAAAAGATCTGCTCTTTGAGTCTTTGTCCCTTTCTTTGTTTTTTTTTTTTTTTTTTTTTTTTGGGCATGCTATTCCCCTCTGTATAGCTCCAATTTTAATGGATGTCCCGAAGGATCTTTGTCCCTCTCAAGCTACTTTGGAAGGAAGCACATGTTTCAGTCCCCCCGTTGCAAGATGAAGGGGGGCTTTTGCTTCTTTTCTCCTTCCTCCGGTGCCATGACGCGTTTTCGAGCTTTTGTGCATTTAAACGCCACCAGTACTCTGAAAGCTGCGGCTGCATGTGCTGAAGCCATTGCTACAGTGCTGTGGCGTTTCCACTCGAGTGAATTTATGCCAGCGTGGCAGGCCTGTTCATAGCAGCATGCTGGGACACACGTGCGGCCCTGACGTTTGGAAGCATTGCAGTTTTTCTGGGAATTTTGGCGTTCTTGACTTTTGGAAGTACTGCAGCAACTAGTAGGGTGTTACGGTTCCCAAAAGCACAGGAAAAAAAAGAAAAAGAAAAAAAGAAAAAGAAAATGAAGACAGAACAAGCCTCGCCGTGATATTCCTGGGTTATTTAAAAAAAGATAAAAAGAAAAAGAGAGTGCATTGCAGATGGCTGACTATATAATTCGTGGCTGAGAATTTTGGCACTTCGACTTTTGTAAGTACTGCAGCAACAAGTAAGGTGTAGCTGTTCACGGAAGAACAGAACGAAAAAAAAAAAAAAAAAAAAAAAAAAAAAGAAGAAACACTGAAGAAGCCCTGCTGTAATACCCCTGGGTTAAAACAAAAAAGAGTGCATTGCAGATGGCTGATTATATAATCCGTGGGTGAACATGTGGAATGTTTTAGGTAGGTGCAAGTAGGAAGTGATGAGTTGTGTATTGTCCACTTGGGTCAGCCTAGCGTCTTCCCCCGAACACAATGCACCCTTATTTTGGTTGTATCCGACCGGAAATATAGCTTGATACATTCATTATCAGGGTGCATTATGTTCGGGGGAAGACAGTAGCCCAATTACTATTTTGCTCAGTGCATTTGGTAGTACCCAGCTACTACTGCAATCGGACTCGCTTTCCTTTCAACTTTGCATGAATGCATACAGATGGCGATATTCACACTTGGCGCAGTGTGCCCGCTCAAAGCTCAGAGATATGGAAGACGAGAACACAGTTCCGATGCAAAATCAGTTCGACGAACTTGGCACCTCAGCGCGCCTGCACACTCGACTCTCATTACTGTGTCAAACACCACCCTAGTGTCTCGTGGTCTGAATAGACTTTAAAGTGCCTCCCAAGCAAGTAATGCTTCCAGTGCATTAGTGCTTGCCTGAGAGCGTAGAGTTCCCTCTGATAGGTGGATGTCGCTACCTTCTCTGAAGGCGTCCTGGCAGACATGAACTCTACGGGCCTACATCCATTGCCATCGTGTTGCTGTAAAACATGTGAAGAAACTTGAAAGGCCACTTCCGGACCTTCCGGAAGTTTACGGACTTGGCCTTTCAGGACTGTTGAAGCTACGACCTTGCCATTTCAGAAACGTTACAGCGACGGCCTCTACACAACTATGACCCCTACTTGACAGGCCTACAGTGACCCTGCTATTGCCAAGCTGCTGGAGGAGTAGAGTATACAGACTTAACCAACAAACACCCGCCCAATTTAAGCACTACCATGCAGCCACGTAGTAATGACAAGCCCACTTGGCACCGCCCAGCCCGCTTAGTTATCTATCCTAAGCCAACTTCCAGCAATCCTATAGAGAACCGCCGTCCTCCCCCGAACACACAGCACCCAGAAAATGAACGCATACAATTGTATACAGGGTATGTTTCTGGCCCGATACAGTGGAAATGAGGGTGCGTTGTGTTCAGTTGAAGAGGGTACTGACCCCACCAAGTATCCCCCAGCCCCCATAGCTTCCATCAATGCCCTGATAGTGGCACCCAGCATATGGTATGGTGAACCTAGCTTCCCCCAAACACGACGCGCGGTCGTTATAGCTGTATTTAGACTCAAAGATACCCCAAATTCAGATATAATGACCGTACGCTGTATTAGGGGGAAGACTGTAGCGTTCTGCATGGCAGCGGCTTCTTCATAACAATTACCTCTACACAGCAGGGCCGTACTGGCGGGAATGAAGTTCTTTTTTTTTTGAAAGGTTTGGCAGCCTGCTTTGCACCCTCTTTCTGGGCCGTAGGCAGCTGACTTTGTGGTATGCAAGCAGCTATGTTCTCTTTTTTCAATTTTTCAGGTGAACTGCAGTCGAGGTAATGGCGTCGAACCGACGGACGGATTCTAGGTAATGGCGTCGAACGGACGGGTGGGTTAGTCGTAATAAGCGCTTTACCGAACTGGGGGGCCACAAACACAACTAACGCGGGAAGGGTACTCGTACATACATACCTCTTTCCCGAACTGGAATGGAAGCACCATTACGATGGACTCTGAAATGCTGAACCTAATGTGGGGAGGCTGGAGTACTACTGGCGAGACTATTACAAATCCAGGTGCAACTTCTCGTTTTGGGGAGCTTTGGCTCAATTAATTAAAGATAGTAGAAATAATATATGGAGTATCGGAGGAGTTGCAGCTGTTCGCATTTTATGTGTCCAAACAAGTCGAATAGGTTTCTCCCAATCCAGGGATATGGAGTAACATTGAGAGCTCAGGGGCCCCTTGTCGCATGCATGGGTAGAGAGTTCCCGAGGAGGGGTTGATACCGGTGGTTTAAATCACTTGAGGGGCCCCTTGTTGCATGCATGGGTAGAGAGTTCCGGAGGAGGGGTTGATAGCCATGGTTTAAACCACCACTCACTATCTCCGAGCCCCGTTTCGCCAAAGCGGGAAAGGAACGTGATAAGCATTGCCGAAGCGCCAGTGCAATTTTTATTTTTTTTGTTTGTTTCATTTTTTTTTTTGTGTGTTACGGCTGGCAGGGCAAGCCAGTTAGGTCTGGTAGTGTATCGCATCCAAAGAATGTGGTGTATGGTGTATTTGCGTGTTGAGTTTGCCTGTGAAAGGCCGTGGCGGTATTAATTAAGATAGAATGAAAAGGAAAAGAAAAAAACGATATCCGGTTCAACGCGCTTTTAAACCTCAGCTCTCTTGTCCGTCTTCTCGGATAATTGGCACTCCGCGTGCAACTCGAACATGTTCTGTGGAAACAGGGGTGGGCTTAGGCTCCCATGTGAAACTTTCGCGTAGTGATTTAGCTATAAATACGACGATGCGGACCCTGTTTTTGCCGTAAAGAATGATATGTTTGAACACAAGCAAGTATAGTTTATGTATTCAAGTGTGTCTTGAGCATCAAAATGGTGCGATGGAATGATAAATAGTTTGAATGCTAATCAATTGAAATCTATGAATCGAAATTACGTACGTTCAACGGGAGAAACTAGTGTATCCCAAGTGACGAAAAGAAAGGCACTAGAAAACAACACCACTCAATCACTTGTTTTTTCAAAGTGGTCGCTTCGCGTGTTTTCATAAACCCAAGATTTATGTTTTTACCTGAGCTCTCGCGTAAACTTTTCTGACAAAAGTTAGCCAGTTGACTGTTGATTTGATCAGTGATTTTTTTTATTTTTTTTTTGTTGTGCAATGGCCTTGCCAAGGCTAAGGTTGAGGGTTCAAAATTCAAAACCCTTTTTCCGCTCGCTCGCCAGCTTCCTTCGCTGCCTGGCCAAGAAAAGAAAAGAATGGAGAGCCGACACCACTCCACCCTGGGGTGGGCGGGAAAGAAAGATGAACGTTTCGCGGCTCAATAAATGTCCTATATCTGGGTGTCACTTGCGAAGGCGGCTCCTCTGTCGACACTTTGTGACTTGCCCAGGCTTCTGATCTGGTTGCTTGGGACCTGTCTGGCCTGTGCATGTCTGAAGTCCTGGACGGATGGGCCAATTAGATTCGATTTCATTTTGCGCGTTGTCGTGAGGTCCCGAGGGCTTTGCAGCAGCGCCATTTTGTAACTACCGGCAATGTGGTGGATTTGCTGCAGAAGGTCGCAGACTGTTGTGCTCTTTGTGCGCGCTTGCCTGCGCGTAAATGTCTCAGCCATTGTGGGAACTATGTACAAGGCGTCAGCAGTCTAGTCGGCCCTGCGGGCAGAACCTTTCTGAGGCAGTGTTAACTACCGTCCCCACCAGAATAGAACGTCCGGTCACTATGGCTGCATCTGGACTGACAGTTGCCCCAATTGTGTGGCTATAATGACGGGGGCCTCTGTTCGGGTGAAGACGGCAGTGGGGAGGTGCACACAAGTTGGTAGGGGTGCTGGTGGTGCAATGCACCTGGGCAGGCTGGACACATAGATGTTCTTACGGGCTTTCTGTGTGCTGGAACTCCCATGAGCATTGCTTGGTACTTTCGCAGAGATCCTGCCATTCCCCACGCAATGCAAAATTTGGTGGCTGTATCTCTCTGGAAACGCGGCAAGATGCGTTCACCTTTTTTGTGTATGATGGGTGACCAGACGAGTCGTTCTTCATACTTGTTATACGAAGATGAGGCCTTGCAATCGACGTTGTGCCGCGTCTCGGCGTGCCTCGTGCTTTTCAGTTGGCTGATGTCGTCGTGTCCTGAAGCCCTGCCAGTAGGAGGACCAGCGGCAGGTGCACAAGTTGCACCCAGACCAAGAGTGTTTGGGGGTACTGCGGGGATGTCGTCCTCCCGGTTTTCGAGGGGAATGTCCGCTAACCGTCGAAAGACCGCTAAGCATAAAGAACACACTTGACTGTCAAGTGCCTGACGAGCGGACTGTCGTCCCCCAAACATACACACCCTGAGAATGGTTGTAGTATGGAAGCCATCTTTGCAGCCTGGCTTCGTGACTGTGAGGGTGTGCTGTGTTGTGTTTGGGGGTGGCGGGTAGCGCTCGCGGGTGGTGTCTGGAGTACTGATTTTGAAGGGTTGATGTGGGTGGTCCTGAGTCCTCTGTTGAGTGTCGGTTGGGAGAAAGCGTGCTGTTCCGTCCTTGTCAGCTTCAAGGATTGTTGACGTGGGCTTGGGGCACGAGATCGATAGTATGCCCAGTGGTGAAGCTGTGTGCTTTTTTTTGCACAGAACTGCACGAAAAACAAAAACTGGAAGAACAGGACATTGCCCGCTGGGGAAAAGATAAAAAGAAAAAAAAAAGAAAAAGAAATAAATGACGTTTACTGCCAGATGTCGACGGGAGTATTCTTGCCAGCTACTCTGTTGGAACAGGGCGGTGATTTTTCCTTCTTCTTCGGTGCGGACGTGGCGAGTGGATGTGTCATGGCTCATGGCGTTTTCTTTTTTTTTTTTTTTTTTTTTTACACATGGCGTTTTTCTCTGGTGGTGTGGGATCTCTGGGTCATGTTTCACTGAATGTACGTCAGAGAAATTCTCTCCGAAGTCTGTATGGCGAGCTCCCTGCAATAAGTTTTGGGCCATGAAAAGGAATAATAATAAACTACTACTACTACTACTACTACTACTAATAATAATTATTATTATTATAATAATATTATAATAATAATAACAATAATATTTTGTGGAGCTCCACCTTCCGGCCCTTTCGGGGCTATTACGAAAATGGAAGAGTACTGCTCTTGTTTCCAACATTCACAGAGTTGTGGTCTGATGCTTCACACCGTTGTTTAGGGAATATGCTTGGCCAAGGAGAGACTGTGCAACCGCTTCTTCAATTTGATGCACGCGAGAACGGCTGCTGTAGGCGCTGCCCCCTTCGGAACTGAAAAACACCGCAAAATACTGGGCCTGCATCGAGAAGAAAACGTACGTGACTCTGCAGTCGAGCCCTCATCTATGTCCGGAAAACTCCGAGAAGTAAGGCTGTGAAGCACAACCCTAAGTCTCTTTCGAAAATCGTCGTTAGGCTTGCCGCGGCAGTGTTTCTGGGAAAGTGGCTGTCGGCGAGGACAAGTTTGGTGGTACCCTTTCTTTTTTCATTTTATAAAGCCCAGGTTGTTGTAGAGGCCAGATTACAGACACACACGGTAGTTGCAATCCTGTCTCTTATACACATCTAGATGTGTATAAGAGACAGCTCTACATCCATATCCACGAGGGCACTTCTTTTTTTTTTTTTGAAAACAAGGCTCCAATCTATTCGTGGGGAGCAGCACGTGCTGGGAACCGGGCCCAGCGTCCCATATGGACATGGACATAGAAGTATAAGCGTTTGAGAAACCGAGGCCATGACAGCAATATAGTCAAAGTTAAAAAACGACTCAGAAACCCCCCATCAATCCTCTTTACCTCACTCCGGCAAGCCTTACAGCAGCAGAGCCACCATCTCCGCTGCTGCTGTACCCTAACTCCATCCTACGAGCTAGTCCCTACACTAGTAGGACGCTTAATATCCAACCGTCAACCCCTCTCACCTTTTCTTGAAAAAATAAGAAGACCTCCCCCTGCCAGCGTTGATTGCCCCGGAAACCAGGGGATTAACTGAGCAGGGACGATCGTAATAGTAGGCAAAATTTGGTAAATATTTTGGAAAATATGAAAAAACATGCAACCTCTGGAACAGTCAACCTAAAAAATTCTGCCTCCATCATCGAAAGGAAAAACCTCAATGGAGTTAATAGCAAGTGGCAGGTACCCGCTTAGATACTTGGCGCCAATCACATCCACCCCCATTCCCTCCATCCCAGTCACTTCCTCACTCTGTCCTTGTAAAGGGTTTCAGAGAACCACTTCTCAGCAGGGGGCGAGCACCATCATACCCCGGAGTTCCTTGCCCCCACAAGAACTCCAGTCTCCGTCCTCAAGGGGGTGAACTACTAGCGCTACCCGACGCCAATCGCGCCAGGGCTTGCCCACATCAGGCGGTACCCATTGGGCAATCTAAACTACCCAACGCCAATCACATCTGATACGGGCTTCCCCTAGCCGGTACCCGTCACACAAACCTATTCCATCCCCTCTCTGTCCTTGCAAAGAATAATTTCATGCTCCTTCCCCGACTTCAAAGCAATCTCCAAAACTCTACAGGATACTTTACTTGACTACCAAAGCAGCACGTGCTTTCAGAAATTGACAAGTTTGCTCTTTTCAGCCTTCGAAAGGTATTGATGTGCTGGAGCCTTGGAACGCCTCCCCTCCCCCTTTCTGCGTACACTTTTTACGACAGGACTTTATGTCCAATGATGTGTCTGGCTGGATTTGTAGACAGGTACATCCAGGAAAATGCTAGTGTGAGTACATCTATCTGTGGAGCGCACGTAAGTCAAAGTGCATTTGGCTGCCTTTGTGGAGCGATGCGTCCACACTAGTCTTATGCCATACCTGGATGACATTCGTCACCCAAACGCAACGTACGGTCATATTTTGTTCCTGTATTTCGACTGAACAATACGCCATATACAGCTATAATGACCGTGCGTTTAATTCAGGTTGAGGAAGGTAGGCGTGTCCTAAATTTATCTGACTGCAATCAAGGCCAGACCCTGATGAATCTGATTGCAATCGACTCCAGAGCTTCGCCGACAAAGTCCACTTGCGAGTACGTCCTTAGTGGGAGAGTCCACTTGCGAGTATGTCCTTAGCGGGAGCACAAATTTATCCACGCGGAAGTCGTAGTGTGTCCGCACATGTGGTCCTGTGTGCTGACCTGTGCATCCAAGAAAGCCTTTCTGTGCGGGAGCCCCTTTTTCTACTTCCATCCGGTTGCATACCCTATCAGATGAAATCGGAGTCGTCACATCAAACTCGGCCGCGGCCAACTGTGAAACGGCTGGTAAGTGCAAAGGTGGGGAGTAACCGATACACGTATGGCACCACTGCTCTCTCCCAGTGTGCCTATGAAGCTTGACGTCTCGGGGGCGGTGTGTATGGTGTCGGACTCTGGCGAATCGCGGTGATAATGCCCAAGAGCATCTGAGTAAACACTACTAAACAGGCTTTGTGACTGAAGATAGAAGAAATGGACGAGGCTCTGCCAAAAATAGAAGAAGGCAGTTAAAAAAAAAAAGAAAAAAAAAAAAGAAAAAGAAAAAGAAAAAGAAAAAGAAAAAGGAACTATCAAATGGTGTAGCCAACGCGCTTTTGAAATACAGACCGGAGTTCAAATCTTGATGCAATCAGATGAACAGAACAATAGAATACAAAGAATACTGACTTACCTGGAGCCTATCACTGGAGCCCATCAGTCAATGATTATATCTCGAGGCCGGTGTTTTTTTTTTTTTTTTTTTTTTTTTTTTCCCCAAAAGAAAGAACAAATGAAATGAGGAAGTGCCGAAGAAGATGGGCTGCGAGAAGAAACAGCCCTCTAACGCCCTTTTTTTTTTTTTTTTGGTTTTACCTCCGCCGAGTTTCAGACATAGGAAGTGTGAAGCAGAACAACCGAAAGGGTACGGCAACAGTTGAGGAAAAAGGTGCAGTAAGGGACACATGCTAGGTCTATCTGAGATGTATCTGACCGCATTTACAGCTGGACTTGGATGCATCTGGCCACAATTATCTCCATAAGAAAGCAGAAAGGAGAAAAAAAAGCTTTGGCGGCAGGAGCGAGTTCCACCTTGCAACCACTCCTGAGCTCTCTGCCTGTTTCTGATGTCCTAT
This sequence comes from Chara braunii, assembly GCA_003427395.1. NCBI lineage: Eukaryota > Viridiplantae > Streptophyta > Charophyceae > Charales > Characeae > Chara > Chara braunii. The sequence goes on from BFEA01000333.1 coordinate 807,314, forward strand.
TTTGCCAGGGGTTTGCTGGGGGGGGCCCCTCTATTGCAGACAGTAGAAGCCTAGAAGGGGTGGCTTTGTAGGGCCCCTCTCTTCCACCCCTCTCCCCCCATAATCAGTAATAAAGGGGTAACCGTTTTCACATCAGAGAGGACTTACCCTACCCGGTAGGGTAAGTCCCGGGTAGGGTAAGTCCTCTCTGAGTGCATGAACTGCTTATCATTAGTTGTAGACGTGTGTGAATTTGTGAAACTCTCTTCTTCTTCTTCCTTTGGGGCAACATCACAGACATCTCACGAAGAAAGAGAAAAAAAAAGGTTGCGCTCTGAAGCTTCCCAGATTCGTGGCCAGATTCATGCAGTCCAGTGAAATACTACCTTTATATTTGTGGAACCTTGTCGGCTTCCTTCCTCCCTCCATTTGGATAAGCCATAGCCCATGGAAATGCGAGATGGCACTGGGACCGGGCCCAGGCCCGCTAGGAGGAGGATAGAGCTACCTACCATGTATGGTGCCAATTGTTCCCAGACCGCAAAGATTTACCGATCTCCACTCGTGACCGTGACGTGCCATGAACCGGCTTTCATGCAACCTACCCTCTGCCGGTGGGCTAATCGCCAGATATACTGTCTCTCTTGCTTTTTTTTTTTTTTTTTTTTTTTAAGCCCCTTCATAAGCCCACTACCCCCACGGTGGTAAGAGAACCGCAGGAATTGAGGGTCTCTTTGTCGGGCTGCTCCATCTATTGGTGGGGAGCGGCACCTGCTGGGAATCGGGCCCAGCATCCCATTGACACGTCATGAAGCACAAAGTTTTCTGTTTGTTTTCCTAGGGCTTGTGGGCATTTCTGTTCACACCCTGGGGCTCCCTGTTTCTCTGGAGCTGCTAATATTCCCTTCCCTTGTCAGAGCGCCCTTTTTCTGTTAACCCAGGCCTGTTGTGCAGCCCCCCTGAGACTCAGTGGGCTCTAGTTGGTTGGGTGATATGATACTCTCTCTTGCTCTCGTTGGAGAAAAAACTTCAAAAAAGCAGATTTATTATGGGACTCTCGACGAGGCGGTGGAGCTCAAACTTCAACCCGGTGACGGTTCTGGGACCACAAATACCGAGCTTTGGAAAATCACCTCACAGGCTCACCGAGCCTCTGGGCCCATCCCCGAGCTTCGGAACCATTAATTAGAAAACCCGAAGGGCTTTTTGGAAGTAATAGTACCGTGTGCACTCTGTGTATGGGTGACAAGTTTTTTTTTTTTTTTTTTTGCAATTTTTAATTTTAAAGACAAAAAAAATGCAGGCTTGTCGTCTCCTCATATGGGGGAAAGCTGCATTTTTACTATGCTATTATCTTCCCTCATTATTGTACCTCACACTACCTACCCTGCGCCCCCACCCCCGAGACATGGTCTGGAACTTAATTTATCCTAACATAGGCAACCCGTATGGTACCCGATACCAACTAGAAGGTCCAAGGTTTAGGGCCAGGAGAGGGCCACGGTCATCGACTACGGAAGGGGAAGGACAACTATACTACCCCTCAAGTCTACTGACTACGGTGTCAAGTTTCATTGAAAAGGCCTTTGGGAAGTTTGGGTCTCATATAAACGGCATGAGAAATTTCTGAAAATTCAGGCCTCCATTAACCTTCTCTCCTTTGCGAAAAACAAAAAGAAAAAGAAATTACAAAAACAGTTGTCTTTTGAAGCGCACGTAGAGAGAGAGAGAGAGAGAGAGAGAGAGAGAGAGAGAGAGAGAGAGAGAGAGAGAGAGAGAGAGAGAGAGAGAGAGAGAGAGAGAGANAGAGAGAGAGAGAGAGAGAGAGAGAGAGAGAGAGAGAGAGAGAGAGAGAGAGAGAGAATCCCAGCGATTCAGCCACGTGGAGCGAGTTGTCTGATGGCACACTGCACCAAAGTAGCCGGGATTGTCTTTCTGATGGCACACTGCACCAAAGTAGCCGGGATTGTCTTTCTCTATCCCTCCCTTCCTCTCTCTGTGCCACTCGACAGGATTGTATCTCACACTATTCGTCAGATGTATACGTTTGAGCTCAGAAGTAGGCTGCTACTGAGTATCTCGTGCTATTCGTCAGATGTATACGTTCGAGCTCAGAAGTAGGCTGCAACTGAGCTCGAACGTCTACGTCTGACGAATAGCGTCAGAGACACAAAAGGGGTTGAAATCCACTTTCTGGAAGGCGATCACTACAGCGCGCAAAAAACTACCTCGGATGTTCAATGCTCAGCGTGTGCAAAGGGGGAGTTTTGACTCAAGCTCTGTTTGATAATCCGAGCGCCTGAAACCAGCAGGGTGAGCCGTTTGCAGCAGATGGCTCAACAGGCACTTTCTGCCAGGTGTGGGTCCGTAGACGAATATCAACGATTGCGTCGATTGGTGATTTCTGGTCCTCCCTTCTTGGAGGATGGCTTCCCATAAGGGAGTCGAGAAGTCAACCGAGGCTTCAAAGGGTGGAGAAGCACAGAGCACAGGCGACTGCTGCTGGATGCCACTGAACCACGTTGATGCGAACATCTTGGGCCAGATGGCCTGGACCTGCCAGGTTGCAGCGGGCGAAGAAGAAAAGGACGCGGTTTGGAAGATGATGAAGATATGACCGAGGAGCTTCAGAAGGATTGAACGTTGGCGGTGCGAAGCTCACACAACGGACTGTCGCCGGTGGGTGAGGAAGTGATCATGCTGTGGAGTAACCGCTCGCCGACTCGAGTGGTAGAAGTTAAGGAGAAACTCAGAGCTCTTCGAACAGCAACCTACCGTTTTCCCCCGAATACAATGTACAGTCATTACATCCGTCTTTGGCATACGTTTCAGTCTAAATGCAGCTATGGGGATCGTGCTTTGTATTTGGCGGAAGAAGGTAGATCGGCAGAGTTCCACTCAAATAACTCTGTATTTTTTCCTCTAGCGTGGGGTCGGATCTCTTCCAGACAGAAGCGCTGAACGACTGCTGTAGGACGACGTGGTGATATCTCAGGTTACGAGTTTCCATAGAGGGAGAGGAGGACCCCAGCCGCCAGTGCGTTGCCTAGATGGCAGGCGACACTAAATGGCGACTTACCAAATCCGGAAGGAGGAGCAGTTCGAAAAATTTTATGGAATATCTCAACGACCCTCCCGAATGGCGACCAAGTAAGTACCCTCAGGCTAGTATTCTCGATGTTCGTCATTCCATCTGCAGTCTGGCTGGCTCCTAGCTAGAGGCATGTCTGTGGAAGTCAAATGCTCAAGATGGTCCACATTCATGCCGGTAGATTCGGGTAGAATCAACTCGCCACCTTTGGTGGGAGTGCCCTACCTCGCTCGAACAGAATCGATCCGGACATCGTGGGACTACCATCGGAGGCAGAGTGGGGAGTCGAGGGATAGAGTGGGAAGAACGCTGGGTTCGGCTGGAGTTCTTGCCGACAGAGCAGTCGGCATTCGCAGGAGAAGGTCTACCTTCTTCACCGGAATACAACGTACGGTCATCATAGCTGTATTTGGGGTATCTTTCAGTCCAAATACATGTATAATGGCGGAAGAAGGTAGTCGGATGGATGTTCATGGCACACATGAATCTGCCAACAATTTTTGAAAAACGACTCGGAGATTGCCTGCATGGTAGCAGAAAAGGCAGAACAGGCAGAGTTCGACTTTGGTCTTGCATTTGGTCTTCTTTCATTTATAGCAGAAGTTACAGGTAGCATTCGAGTGACATAGTACATACTGGGCACCCGGCAGAAGGGTGAAGATGTGCTGCCTGCATTGTCAGATCAGCCAACTATACTCTAAACTCTCTTTTTTTTTTTTTTTTTTTTTCAACAAAAAAAAGGCCAGGGTGTTGTAGAGGCCAAGGACCAGACCCGCGGTGATTCCTGGGGCTAGGTCCCACTTACACGAATTAAGCGATATTGACTGTAGATTGCAAAGATCAACGGCCAGAATCTCTTAATCAGTGCAAGTGGGACCTTGCCCCTGGTAGCGCTACCATGTATCATTCTTATTACTTCGTGTGCTCATGGGACGCTGGCGGCTGGACCCATTTTCCAGCAGGTGATGCTCCCCACCAATAGATGAAGCAGCCAGCAATAGGCCTACTCGGGGGGGGCTGCGGGGTTGCTTATATCATCCCCCCCCCCTGGTAGTCCTGAAAAAAAGGGAAAGGGGGATGGAGCTATGTGGCACACATGGTACATGGACTTTTTTTTTTTCATTTTTTGGGAAACAACGCGAGCGGGGGTGAAGTCCCACCGCCCAAGTTTAAGTTTAGAAAACGTAATGTGTGACACCATTTTGACATTAATAAATTCGAAACAAGAAATAAAAAAACTGAAAAAAATCGCTAGAAACAGCTTTTCTCCTTATTTTTTATTAAGTAACTCGGAGAAATGAAACACGTCTGGCACAGTCGGAGTGAATGTCTCCGTGGAAAAGGGAACTTCCCGTGGTGAGGGGACAGGAGGTCACCATTCGTAAAATGGACAGGGACAACATGGATGGCCAGATGCGTTCATTGCCCAAAGAAGGACGAGAGTTTGATGCGAGAGAGCCAAACAGAGCTGTCAGAGCTCCTCCTTTTCAGGGTGCAATGATGTCTTAAAAAAAAAAAAAAAGAAAGGCAAATAAGTTGAGAAATGTACCCTACCCTCTGTAGGGTAGTTTTCTCAATGGAAAATGGTTTCCTGTCCAAACGGAAAGGGCCAAAGCATACGACAAAACGGATTTCACGTCAACGAAAAAATGTACAAAACGACCAAATCTAATAGGTTATTCTCCTGTATTTTGGTACCCTTAGATTCTCAATACATCAACGGCAGAGCTCCGTCCCACCATGCCACCCGCGATAGAAAGCTCAGCGGTGAGAAAACTCGACTTCGGCGGTGGGACTTCACCCCGGATGCTAGGGCTGCTGGTACATGGAATCTTATGCCGCGTGATATGGGCAGACAGGGACGGGGCCGGAGTCTAGGGAAGATCCATGTCAGACAAAGAGCTCAAATGGCAGAATGAAAATGGAGTTGAAGCATGCTATCAGAGTAGATTGGCGAAGGGGGGGGGGGGGAATAAAATAAAAAATAAAAATCAGAGTCGATTGGAGAAGAAAGGCGAAGTCTGGCAAAGGGAGCAGAGGACAGTTGTCTTGGTTTCTGCGATCTTGGGCCCAAAACAGGCAACTTGCGGCAGTTCACTCAACTAGAGGGTTAGTAGCGTCCAAAATGGGCGCTGGACTTCGAAATGGTAGATAGATAGGGGATGGTCATGGGACTGCAAACTCTCAATTTTTTTCAAAATCCTATGTAATTTTCTATATGGGACGCTGGGCCCGGTTCCCAGCACATGCTGCTCCCCACGAATAGATTGGAGCTTTGTTCCCATAAAAAAAAAAAAAAAAAAAAAAAAAAAAAAAAAAAAAAGGGGATGGTCATGGGAGATGGGTAGGTGTTGGACTGGCCAGGGCTCTCGGTCAGTATGGGCAATGAGTAGCGTGTCCCTACTACTAGCCGGGGCACTTGGTTATGTAGGGCTGCGGTTGGGCGCTAGGGGAGTGGCTATAGGAACAGGAGCAAGCCTCCCCGACAGTGATAGTGGTGTCTGCTCTTATCAGCACCCCCAGTACTACCTCGGGTTGTTCATCCAAAAAAAAAAAAAAAAAAAAAAAAAAAAAGCAGCAGGAGCAATGCTCCACGAGGCCCTGCGCCTGGGGGCCGCTGTAGGCGCACTGTAGACGGTGGGGAGTTGATAGGGTGTCCACTTTGAAGGTAGAATTTTTTCAGTTGGAAGGATAGGGGTTATGCAGCTGTGAGGTCAGATAGTGGTGGCAGAGTTTGATCACGCTTGAGGAGAGTAAGCTCGTACTGTAGGTAGAAGTCTGAGCTATTCAGAAGCTATAGACGAGGAGCGGTAGAGAGCAGTATGGTATGGTGGTTTGCGATGACGAGGTTCTTGATTCGGTCCCGGTTTCGCCAGGACCTTCCTTAGCTAAGCTGCGTAATGCTCTCAGTCATCCGGGTTGGACTGTGAGGTCGCTGGCCTCAAATCTTTTTTCCTGTTAATGCAAATGTTATTTTCGTGAAAAAAAGGAAGGGGATTTGTTCATCACCCACTCCGGAAATCCCGCAGCTCGGGCCTACCAGCCCACAATGGCTGGTGCTGCCAGCCAAAAAAAAAAAAAAAGTGCACCGCTGGCAACTTGGAAAAGTCGATGGGCAGTGCAACGCCTCCAGGAGGGAGATCCCACTAGCCATGTACGACGGGCGGGGCACGGGTGGGGGACAGGTGGGTGGCAGCGTGAAATAGGGAAAATAAATGCAAAAACACATTTCATGACCAAACAAATGAAGTAAAAACTGCGAAAAAGGAAAAGAAAGTGCTCTTCTCACGGATGGTGTCTGCTCCAGGCGGGGTGTCAGATGTCAGGGTATGATTCACTGACCATGGCTGTGGCAGTCAAGACGAATGCATGTGAGTGGGCACACGGACCATATTCATTGACAATAGTCTGAGGTTTCCTTGAAATAGGCCGCAGTGCACGCTGTTGGGTTGTTCTGACAGAAATTCTCTTTGGCAAAGGAGGGCAAGAGTAACTCCATACACCATTTGCTGTAGGTGAGGGGATCGAACCCTTCCAAACACCCCCCAAACCACAATCAATTTCCAGCGATGAAGCCATTCGCCTTTGCTTTCGCCATGAGTGAAACGTGTGTGATTTCACGAACCAAAAAAATTTGCTGTGATTTCACGCACGTTTGGGACAGCCACAGGACCCCAACAACAAAAACGAAAGGAAAACCTACCAATGGGAGAGCAAAAGAAAACATCTGAGAGGAGCGCTGGTACCGGGTGAATAGCGGTAGTGCTCCGGTAACAGCGTCGCTGCGCGCTCTCACCGCGCGTAGCGCTGTTTACCTGCGAATCTCGCTGCCAAGACGGGAAGCAGTACAGCGGACATGCCCGCCCGATCGTGGGTGGAGGCCATGCCTCTTGGTATCGTCTGCTTCAAACAGTCCATAGCTAGACTAGGTCAAGTTAGAATCTGCTGATGGACACAAGTACGGAAAGTAACTTGGAGCTGAATGGAAGGAGGTTGAAGTAGAACTTGCGTCGAACTGCTACCCCGGGATCAGTCTCATCGATTGAGCATATTTTCGAATGTACTTACCACAGTGAAGTCCAGTCGCCATAGCCATGGTAACTCCACCGAAGTCAAAACCAAATCAAACAGTAGACGTGAGGCGCTGGTCACACAGGGAACTGCGATGCGCTCACTATAGCTACGGAGGGACGAAGCCCTGCGACATAACTCGAGAGGGGTGTTTTACCTAGTCATTTCGAGAAAGAAAAATGGAAGCGGTAATATAGGGATAAAGCGGGATAATAGACAAGGAGGAGGGGCAAAAGTAAGGAGTAAGCCGCCACCTTCGATGCGTCCCCTTCTCGGTAGAATCCTACCTACCGGGAGTCCTAGATTCGGGTATCTGTCCACAGCATTAATCTGACCAAGACGAGGAGTTCTGATGAAGGTTTCAACCCATCAACAGGGTTGAATCCATCGAACAAGAACGGTGAAAGGTCACCGGTGGAATTTCACGAAGTAACTCGCACAATGAAGGAGATTGGAAGCGAGTAAAAACTCGCACATGTATTGCTCGCAGGGAAATGGGAGAGGTGTTGAGAAGGAGAGACGAAGGTAAGGGGAAAGCCGTCACCTTTGGTGGGTTTCCTCCTTGGTAGAACCCTACCTACCGGCAACGCCGCTCAGTCCAGTCCTTGTTTCGGGTTTGCCTATAACTTTAATCTAACCAGGACGAGGAGATCTCATGAGGGTTTCAACCCAACAACAGGGTTGAATCCATCGAACAGAGTAGCGAAAGATCACTGGTGAAATTTCACGCAGTAACTCGCATAGATAATTACCCGAGCACGCTACCACTCACCGGGGAAGATTGGAAGCGAGTGAAAACTCGCACAGAGACCTCACGAAGAGAATTTGGGGAGGTGTTGAGAAGGAGGGATGAAAGTAAGGGGTAAGCCGCCACCTTCGATGCGTCTCCTCTTCGGTGGAATCCTACCTACCGGCAACGCCGCTCCTTTCAGTCCTTGAGTCGGGTGTCTGTCCACAACATTAATCTGTCCAAGACGAGGAGATTTGATGAATGTTTCAATCCAACAACAGGGTTGAAACCATCGAACAGAATTGTGAAAGACCACCGGTGGAACGTCATGTAGTATCTCGCACAGAGAATTACCCGAGCATGCTTCCATTCACAGGAGGGGATTGGAAGCGACTGGAAGCTCGCACAGGTTTCTCACGCAGGAAATTGGGAGAGGTGTTGTGGGCGAGCTCGCCACAGCTGCCCGAAGATAGAAGGGCGACAAGTATCAGGCATCGTAACTCTAAGGTGTGGTAAGGAGAAGTCTCATCCGGGACCAGGGAATTGAGAGAAGAAAAGTGTATCCGGACGATACCGACGTGAAGGGAAGTAAGTGAGGTAGGAAAGAGAGGGAAGAGGGTAGTGTGCGCACTCATCAGCAAGGGGAAAAGTGGAGTAACTCAATGAGGAATCGGGACAGGATCGAGTAGGTAGTGGGGAAGGACCAGGAACCCATCTACCAGTCGAAGAAGTACCTGGTACAGCCAAAGGAGCTTGAAGCCCAGCGTGACACGGAGTTGATGCTGGAACATACTAGGATAGGAGGAGGGAACCAAAGGGATATAGAGGAGCAGAGATCTGGTAGCTATGCCTTAAAAAGGGTTAAGGGTTGAAAGGAAGCGGTTACCCGAATTCAGTCAGACACTCAAAGAGAAGGGAGAATGACGTGGAGCAGAGAAACTGCCACCTTGTATCACCACTAAGGCCAAGCAATAGTACCCAAAGAGAAGCGGTAGTTCGATGCTCGGTGTACGAGACAGATAAACTTCGAAAGAAAACACAGACAGGAGGATGGATAGATATGCAAGGCAAGAAGACACAGGGACCACCAGTAGGTACATCCCTCCAGTACATCGATCAGAAACAGGAGGGCAGCAACAAGGGGAGGCAACCAGAAGGGACATGACCAGCAGATCGAACGGTCAACGTCCCGCGACAGCAACAAGACAACAGCAAGAGGCAGTGGACAGAGTGAGGGAATCGTTGGGGCGTTGCTACGACGAGGGCATCTGCCCGGACGACCTCAACCTAGGCGAAGTAGTAGAAGATGAGGAAGGTGAACGTTTCGTTGTCAACGAAGCTGTCGACAACATAAAGGAAGACTGACTGAAAGAGAGAACTGTAATTATGATTTTCCAGGAGGAAGCAAGGCAGCTGTCGAGACAAGTAAAGGAGGGCCTGGTCAGGGCCTATGAGGATGGGTGGTTGACACAGAAAATCTTCGATCCAGATACAAGGAGAGGTAGAATCCGGTTCGAAGGCCAAAACGTCATCTCATATGTAGCCAAGGCGAAGGAAGTAGCGGACTGGTTGCTGAGGAGAGGGGAGGAAAAACTGAAACTAGGATCCAAGGAATACCTCACGACCTTCAAACCTTGGATCCCTCGCCAAGAGTTGCGTGACCTGAGACTGCAGGAAGCAGAAGTCAACTTTTGGATAGTGGCATTGCGAGTTCAACTCGATGCGTACTACTATTTATTAAGAGCAGTTAGCGCGATGTTCGGAGAGGTAAAGGCGATGCACCCTCCGGAGTTTGACAGAACGAGGCCGAAGTTGATGAATGTCAAATTTGACATGCACCCGGACACGAGATTCAACGTTGAAGATAGTTTGGTGATCGAATCTCCAAGGGAGAAAGGTGAAAGGTAGAGATAGCAACGCCGTACACAGACTGGTGTAGGAAGTGTAAATGGTACTTCCATACGGAGGAAAACTGTCCGAGGATGAAACAAGAGGAGGAAGGGAGAAGAACTGCTGGTCCAAGAGCCGAGGGGCACAAGGAGAGATTCACGCAGCATATCCTAAGTAAAAACAGACAAGTAAGGGAAGCAACTGGGGTAGCGCAGGGGCAAGGACAAACAGGATCTCAAGGAGGCCAGGAAGAAGGGGCACAGGAACACAGACAATCGCAAGGTCCTCAACAATTGTACCTTGCAAGGCGAGCTTCAAGCCACACGAGCCGTTTACCGGTCCAGGACCAACCCCGCTTGGAACAGCAGAACACAAGACCAGACGGGGACAGGAATGGGGTTCCCCAGACGGGGACAGGAATGGGGTTCCAGGGAAGGCCAGCAGGGACGGGACAGGGACGTCATGCACAACAGAAGTGGTGACTGGAGGAACGACGTACAAATGGCCCCGATGCCATTCTCGGCCCCAGGACCACATCGGAGGGACTGGCCAATCACACCGATCTCGGAACATCCTGAATCCTCGAGACCAACCAGGGAGTTGGAGTGGAGAAAGCAGTTCGCTGGTCGGCAAGGCTACGAAGGGCACAAAGGTTTGCAACAGAGACCAGCTGGGGCACATAGTATCCAACAGGAATACCAGCAGGCGGTATTCCAATTCAGACCAGAGGATATTCAAAGAGAAGGCTTTGACATAGAGTGGCACACTCCAGGGATGCAGCATCTCCATCAGGGCCCTGCAATTCCCCCTGGCCACCCCCAGGCTCATTACCCCTCAAACAACTATGACTGGAGACCTTGGGCTCAGCAGCAATTGATGTTGGAACCAGGTCAGCCGGAGCAGTCGAGATGGGAGGACCAATCAGAGTGCAGGGAGGGAAGGGGAGCTTTCGGCCAACAGGAACCAGTAATGGGACGAAGAAGAAGGAACGGGGCGACGTGGCGTGCGTGGGTGGAGGAGGAGACAAGGAGGCAGAAGGTCTCCAGATCCGGAGAACGGAGGGGATAGAGCAAGAACAGGGCAACCCAGAGATGGGGTGATGAATGCGAAAGGAGGTTTACTCCCGAACGGCCTACTCTTAAGGCCCCAGAGGATGCGCTTCAGGGGGAGCTGTCGAAGACAATCACCTCCCACTCCCGGGTCCGCATGGACAGTGAAGCGGGAGCCAGTCAAATAGGTAGTGAACATTCATCTTCGTCGTTGGAAAGTTTGGCAAACTCAAGACTGCAAGTACGGAAAGGGAAAGGACTTGTGCCTGGGCAGCGAGCAGCGCAAAACAGAAGAGCAGATATAGTCCACAGGGACCAAGCGGTGCTGGTAAAGCGGAGAATAGTGCCCTTGGTGTGCACTCAGGCGCAGGATGGGGCATACTTCCTTGCTCTGTCAGACAAGTCAGGCGGGTCGTTTATCCCATCGGAAGAAGTGGAGAAAACACCCACTCCAACGATGATCCTTCAAGCTACAAAAAGACTGTATGGGGATCATATTCCAGTGCGGATTATACCCAGGTCCTCGATGATCAACATCATCTGCGAGACCTCTCATGGGTACCACAAGTTCTATTTCCGCTTGCTGGATGCGCGGATCCTCCCAGACTCAACAGAAACTCTAACACAGAGAGGTGTCCGCTGACACAACATCAACGTGGTGAGAGAACGAAACGCACAGGAATTGGAACAGATTGGGGTTTTCCACGAGATCAGTGGATTAGTCCTACACAACGTGAATGAAAAGCTACCAGCAGAGCAGAGCCTTCACTCGGACTTCATCTCGTCCATGCTCAACAAGGAATGGCCAAAGAAGTCGCTGTCATCAGCGGTGAGAAGCAGTTCTCGAAGAAGCATCCGCTCCAGCTCCATGCCACAGGCTGAGTCACCAGGAAGAACTGCAAATCAGCACCATCTCCAATCTGGCCAAGAAGACCAATACCGCATCCAGCAGCAAGCGGTCAATCACAAAGTTAATGGACAGACTTAGAATGGCAACATGAGAGGGCTGGGGGACACAGGCGGGCGTTTCAAACGAAAGAGGTTAAAAAGTTAGATACACGAATGGAGAATCAACTCCGTACTCATACAGGAAACCAAGTTGGACGATGGAAAAATCGCGGAAATTAGAAACTGGTGGGACGGCCCGCAGGTTTGGGCCCCGGCGCAGGGTTCAAGAGGGGGGGTGGGGATTCTGTTGCACAGGGATTTGCAAATCAGGTGGTTGATTGAGAGGCAGATATCTGGGGCCGATGGGCCTGGTTCAGGGTAGAAAGAAGAGGGGAGGAATGGGTGATAATGACGGTCTACGCACCTACGGAGGCGGGAGAGAGAGCAAAATTTTTCACCAACTTGAGCTCAAATATTCCAAGAATAAATAAGGTGGTGATAGCAGGTGACTGGAACCTGTCGCTACACGAGGCTCTTCAACCAGAGTCCAAAATAGCGGACAAGAAGGATGTACAGGCTCTGCTGGAACTGACTGAAGACTTGAACCTCGCAGACCCTTACAGATTGTTGTCCCCGAATGACCCAGGCTATACCTGGCAATCACACATACAGCGCCAAAGGGGGGTGGTGACCAGGCAAAGACTGGACTATTTTCTGACTACCAACTCAATCACAGAGGGGGTCACAATGGTTCARCAGATCTGCAACCCGTTGTCGGACCATAAACCGGTGATAGCGGATATCAGACTGAGTTCAAGCAGCGATCGAGGAAGGGGGTTCTTTCGACTGAATACCCAGACCTTAGAGGACCCTGGTCTCAGGGACTGGGTGTGCCAGCACATGGCTTCTTGGGAGGAGGCTAAACACTTGTTCCAGACAACAGAAGACTGGGCGGACGGCGGGTTGGCCATAATCTCAGGGATTCTCAACATCAGCTCCAAGATCCTCGTGAAGTCCAGAAACCAGAAAGAAGCGGAATGCAAACGGAGGGTGGAGGAAGCGGAGGAGAGAATGGAAGGTCACCCAATATCTGCACTGGCCTCGGCGACAGAAAGAGAGAGGAGGTTAGAGGAGTGGGAGAACCTGCAAACAAGGAAGGAAAGAAGATGGATGAAGTTGTTGAAAGAGAAGGGCATAAAGACAAGCGATAAGATGAACAAGGAGACATTTCAGAAACTGCTCCCTAGAAGATCGATGCAGCAAATGGTGGAACTGAAGCACCCTTTCGACGATACAGCCCCAACAGCCTCCACAACGTCTGGAATGTTGGACTATGCCAAGATGTACTACGCAGACATACTCACGACGCGCAGACCCCAAGATGGGGTGGACACAGATCTCACGGAGGTTTCAGATTTTTGGGAGGACACCCAAGTGAAACTAGCTGCAACAGCAAGACTGGACATGGACAGACCGCTTACCTTGGAAGAAACTATGCAAACGCTAAAGTCCATGGCGAGAGGGAAATCCCCTGGGATAGATGGCCTAACAGTGGAATTCTACGTCAAGTGTTGGGAGACAGTAGGTCCACCACTAGTGGAGCTATTCAATGGAGTGCTGGTGGGAGGGAAATTGGGTAAGAGGATGACACGTGGCGTGATCTCAGTGCTGTTTAAAAAGGGGGACGAGGCGAAGGTGCGAAACTGGCGCCCAATTTCCTTGCTGAACGTGTCTTATAAAATACTGGCCAAGACGCTAGCAAGAAGGTTGGGGAGGTATCTCCCTGAGATGGTGAAGAAAGACCAGGGCGCTTTCGTGCAAGGGAGATCCATTTTCAACAACATTGCGACAACAATCGAAGTCCTAGAGGTGATACAAGCAGAGAATCTGGACACAACGGTACTCCTACTGAATCTGGAAAAGGCCTATGACAAAGTAGGGTGGACGTTTGTCATGACCACTCTAAGACACATGGGTTTTGGGGAGGGTTTCTGCAAGTGGGTAGCAGCCCTGTACACCTTCTCCACTTCAGTGGTGATGGTGAACGTGCACCTATCCCAACCATTTAGACTCACAAGATCGCTGAGGCAGGGCTGTCCACTCGCCCCCTTGCTGTTTGTACTGCAGATCATGGAGGTCCTCATGAACCGTATCAGGAAGCACCGGGTGATCAAAGGGCTTACGTTGAATGAGACGGCGGAGTTCAGGGTCAAAGCGCTGACGGACGACCTGTTTGCAGTCTGTGAGAATACATTGCCAATAATGACAGCGTTAAAAAGCGTCATGCAGGAATATTCAGTCCTATCGGAAGCGTCCGTGAACTGGGTCAAGTCCGCATGCCTCTTGCCAGCCCAGTTCAAGTTGAGCGTAGAGTGGGGAATGAAGAGAATAGAAGAGGGGGAGGAGGAGAGATTCCTCGGAGTGTTGATAAGTCTGCAGGTAGGCTGTTCCTCACATAGCCTTCTCCTTCAAAGCCGGATAACAGCCAAACTGTCGATGTGGGGGATTGCATGGCATTTGTCGTTGATAGGACGGGCGCTGGTGTCAAATGTAGCGTTGTTCTCAATCCTCTGGTTCGTGTGTACGGTGAAGGAAATGGCGGCGGGCATTCTCAAGACCATTCAAAGACTGATCGCCCGCTTCCTCTGGAAACCGTACGCGAAGAAGGATGAAGGGTTCATAGCAAAGGTGACATGGGAGCTCCTAACCTTCCCACGAGAACAGGGAGGTCTAGGACTATGGGATCCGGCACAGAAGAACCAAGCGCAACTCAGAGGTTGGGTGTGCAAGGCTGCTGTAGCTGAAGTCAAAGAGGATTGGGTACTTCTAGCAGAAAGATTGCTGATGAGGGAATGGGATCTCAACAGGCCGGAGGATGTCTGGGTGGGTTTCCTCATGGACTCCTTCAGAAGGAAACGCCCAAAGTCGCTGTTTTGGAAGGCGATCCTGAGAGCTTGGAAGAACCTCCCGCCCGACGTCCCAACACCACCGCAGACCAAAGAAGAGGTGCTCGCCCAACACCTTTTTGAAAACCCTCGCGTTCGCTCTCAGGGAGGGACTGTGCTCCACGCAGATGGCTCGACAAGTTCTTTTGGTCTCGCCTGGATAAAGAGGGGAGTCTCCAGAGTTAGAGACATCTGGTCCTCCCTGCTGGGTCAATGGGTACCTCTAATGGAGCTGATGACTCACCTGAACGACCTTAGGAGGGTGGAAGAGAATTGGAATATGCTGCGAGAGGCCATCCCGCAGGGCTGGCTGATCATCCTAGGACCGGAGAAGGTGGATCCAACAGGCACTTGGTATGCCGCAGAAGATCAGGAAGAGGACTGCGTAGCCTGGAAAGTGGTAGGGATCACTCCAAGTGGCTTCAGAAAGGTGGAGGAATGGCAAGGGGGGAAACAGGGAAACAGATTGACATTCATAAGGGAAGACACAGTGCAGAAGTGGAGTAACCTGCCGCAAATTCGAGTGGTGGAAAGACAAGCCACCAAGAACTCTCAGGGAGAAGTCATCTGGATTGGCAAATGCACTCTCAGACAGCTAAGGATTGACCCGCTCGCCTGGAACTGGAGCAGACCGACTACGGACAACCGGTCGAATCCTCTGTTGCCCATGCTGGACTACAACGTGAGTGAAGGCTACAATCTGGCCTCAAAGGCAACCAGAACCCCGGCTGCAGTGGCCGTTTCCAGGTGGGAAAAGGTCCTGGGCTCAGACCCCAAGCTGTTGGAGGTCAATTTCAGCAATTTATGGAAAGCCCTGTGCGCAATGCCCAATGGTAAACAGGTAAGCATCCTGTGGCTATTGTCTCTAATGGTTACACCGTCAGCTGTCTGGTTGCTGAGTCGGGGAGTAACCGTGGAACTGGGTTGCACCAGATGCCGCTGGCCTTTTGAATCTACCAAGCATCTGTGGTGGGAATGCCCGGCATCCAAGCGGGTCTGGAGGTGGTGGGAAACACACTGGAAGGAAATGGGGGAAGGATTACTAAACTGGGATGAGACCTGGGCTCTGCTGGGTTTTCTTCCCATAGGGTTGAGTGGGAAGTCAGGTTGGGGTTACGTGGCACATGTGTCTAGGGGCATTATCTGCGAGGTAATCTGGGCAGACAGGAATCGGGCGAGGTTCGAAAAGCGCCCGCTGTGGGACGTGGAAATTAAAGGTAGAATCAAGATGGGTCTCAAGCATGCCATCAGAGTGGATTGGAGGAGGAAGGCCAAGGCGGGAAGAGGCAACAGGAGACAGAGAGCCTGGTTCCAGCGCACATGGGCACGCCATGAGAGGTTGGCAGTGTTGCACCCAGAGAATGGTCTGAGAATCTCAGACTGGGTCACGAAGCAGAGTAGCAAGGGAGATGGATAGCATATAAGTCTGGGACTTCAGGATAGGTAGGTAGTGGCAAGGCCAACTCGCTGGGGAGACCTGGGCACTCGGTTCCCACAGGGCAGACTTAGTTAGCCAGAGTGTCTAGCGGAACCAGGACACTCAGTTCTTCAGGGCCACAGTGGGCCAGTTAGGAGAGTGTCGGGCTGCTGGGACCCGGGTCAAGGGACCGGGTCCGCTGGGCCGCCTTAGTCCCAGCTTAAACATTTGTAGTAGCAGTGGTTGGAGTTCACTTGAGTGTAGAACAGTTAAGAGTCACAGGCCAGGAATCACAGAAGTTAAAGGCTACCTCCTGAACGCAAAACTATCCGAATTGTTACCAAATGATCATGCAATGACTTAGTTCGCACTTGGAACTCGGTAGTGCGGGTTCCGCAGGCTACGGCCTGTAAGCTAAGCTGGCTGACGCTGTCAGATAACCCGGGTTGAATTGTGAGGTCCCCGGCCTCAATTCTGATGTTCTTGTAATGAATTGTGTTTTCTGGTTAAAAAAAAAAAAAAGAAAAAAAAAAAGAAAAAAAAAGAAAAGAAAAGAAAAGAAATTCAAAACATCCTTTTCCCAGGCTTAATTCGCAAAAACAGGCTACCGCTGATTTCCTGCCAAATCCACGATACCTGACAGTCACACACCTTAAACACTAATCCACATACATCGGTAGTGGGATCTCCCTCCAGGCCCGGGTGTTCTGCTGGTTTAAAATTTGAGGATATTTTATTAAATTATTAATTCAATTTAATTGCACAACCTTGAAACTTACTGTTCAGGAACTTTAGGGTCGTTTTATGGGTCTCAAACAACCTTCGCTGAATGCACTTTGCTCTCTCTCTCTCTCTCTCTCTCTCTCTCTGAGTGAGGGAGACGGCATAACTTCCAGCAGATGGTATGCCCTCTTCACACAGAAAATTGCCCTAAAAAGCTAATTTCAATTTCATGCAGTTAAGCCACCCATGCCTTTCCCAGCCATGCAGCCGCAACTTTTGGGGCTCGGGCTCATGAGGACAATGGCTGGCGGCACCAGCCAAAAGGAGCCGCACACCGGTTTGTTTGTTTTTGGCATGCTTGGCATTTACAGCCCCAGAAAAAAGTGGCTCGGAAGTACACTGGTGGTTTAAACCACGAGCACTTCTCCCAGCCAGCTTTTCACAGACGCGGCTTGCATGCCGTGGCAACTTTCGGGGTCGGCCGCGGCGCCGCCACATCCAAATGGATGGCTGCACCAGGCAAAAGGAGGCCCGGGCCAATTCGTTTTTTTTTTTGTTGGCCTGCAGCACGTTTGCATCCCCCGAGAAAAGTGGCTTGGAAGTACCAGTAGTTTAAACCACAAGTACACAGCCGCAGGCTCGGCCTCAGCCTTAGCCTCAGCCTTGCAGTCCGAAACTTGTCGCCACAAGAAAAGGAGGCCGGAATGTCAAAGTCTGGGCCGGCCGTTAATAAAATTCAATCGGCGGTCGCATTTTTGTTTTGCAACTCCAGAATTTGAGGTGTCGGGCCCGCGACCCAGGTGCCCATGTACTGGTGCCTTAAGGAGATTCATCAACTTTACCCCTACTAAAGGGGAAACTACACGGGAGTCACAAAAACGAGTTATAAGTTATAACTTATTTTGCACTATTTTTTGGGCCAAGATACAGTTTCGAATTGCAGTTCGGGCAATGTATACAACCCAGCTTTCTGGCCAGGTAGGGTGCCTGAAGTGCAATTGCAAACTGTATATCTTGCCTCATAGTGCAATTATAACTCGTTTTCTTTGTGACTCTACTGTAATTACCCCCTAAAGGGGAAACTACGTGGGGGTCACAAAAATGAGTTATAATTCTCCGTCAATTCTAACTGGACCACACAGTGGTCAATTCGTTGTTGTTCTTGTTATTATTATTATTATTATTATTGTTTTTTTTTTTTTTTTTTTNTTTTTTTTTTTTTTTTTTTTTTTTTTTTTTTTTTAAACAAAACATCCACAGGATGCCTATTATTGGAGGTGATTATTGTTGTTGTTGTTGTTGTTGTTGTTTTTAAGCCCAGGCTGTTCTAGAGGCCGGATTACAAAGCGGTCAATTCGTAATGGCCTGCAGCACGTTTCCAGCCCCGGAGTTAAGGTGCTTCTCTCAATCCTTCAACGCTTGCCAGTTTGCCCTCTCACCCCCCTTCCGCCCTCCATTTCCGTCCTCTAGACACCTCCAGCTCATTACTTGTTAGGTCAGGATTTGATGGTGGATTCTAGGAAGTGGATGTTTTTCTCCTCCCCCCCCACCTCCATCTGTCCCCCATTTTTTCCCCCGAGTCTTTCTGGGAATTCAAGACCATCCCCCACTCCCCTTCTATTTTAGTGAAGGCCCTCCCAGCTAGACAAGAGCTGATTTCTTGGCCAGGCACAGGCCAGTCACTACAGTTTCCAAGTGGTCAGCAGTCCAAAAGATCAGCAATGCAAATTACCCCTGTGGGGTCATTCATCCCCTTGATAAAATAGCCTTGTGTGGCTTCCGTGTGCCTAACAAAGTCCTTTCAGTGCCTTCACAGCTTGGTGGTAGGGTGATGGTCCTGAGTGCTGGTCACACTGAGGTAGGATAGTAGGGACACAGGGTGCACTGGGAGTATTAATGTGGGGATGGGTAGGGTAGGTGGCCTAACCTGTCAGGACAACCATTGGGTGCCACTGCCAGCAATCACAGCGGGTCTGGTCCTTGGCCTCTACAACACCCTGAGCTTTTTGAAAGAAAAAAAAAGGAAAAAAAAAAGAAAAGAAGAGATCAAACTGGATTCGAACGCGGAACCTGGCCCGAGTCACAGCTTGGCCGCAGCTTTATGAAGTTTCCCAGAATGTGACAGCCCGCTTGGCAGAGGGTCAGTGCCTGATTCATCAAGTGTGTGGGGCTCACAAATGCACCCCATGAAGTTGCAAGCATGAGGGGACAAATCTCGTGTTGACACATTGAAGCTCAGGTGGGGCACCAGTTGAGTTGTCCATTTTCCTCTCTCCAGGTTTTTTTTTTTTTTTTGTGTGTGTGTGTGTCTGTGTGTGGAAAATCTTCTGAGCAGGGTTGGCCATTTAGAGGGGTGGCAGGAGCAGCCTCCGCCTAAACGGTCACCCGCGTTGAAGGCTCCAGCCTATTGGTGGGGAGCTTCACCTGCCGGAAACCAGGTCCAACATCCCATTGCTGTACAAAACAGAGATATGGTGAAATAGGGAGCAGGAAGTAGGGGATGTGATCTGAGTAATGACAGCATGACTGGGTAAACCCTTCTGAGACTTCTCAGCTTCTATGGCTGCCAGAAGTGTGCAGGCTATGCTAGCTAGTTTCTATCCATAGTTGTGGGCCCAACTCCTTCCTTGTGTCGCTGCTTGCTGCCTCCTGTTGTCGCTGCTTGCTGCCTCCTGTTGCTGTTCTGTTTTGTCGTTGTTTTCTGGACCGCCAGACATTAGAAACTTCATCTGCCATACGGTTAGCTCGATGCAGTCCTCCCCCCCCCCCCCCCCCCCCACCCCCGGCCGCCTGGAGACAATGTAGCTCCGCCAGGGATACATTATGTGGGGGGAAGGAGTCAGAGAAGTGCGAAGGCCATCGCAACGGGAGGGAGGGGTCAACTGTTGTCCCCTCCTGGAACTGACATTTCGTTAGACATTTTTTTCTAAATTCACGAAATTGAGCGTATAAAAATACAAATTTTTTTAGTGTTTTTTTGTCCCCATGACGTTGGATGATCAGATCATCGGGTGTCGTGGCGACTCTCGATGATCTGACCATCGGATGTATGCTAACGGTACTTTACGTTGAGGTACATCAGATGGACAAAGTGAGATAACCACTTTCTCACCTGATGAGCAATGAAATTTTGACTAAGTCCACTTTCGTGAATTTAGAAAAAAATGTCAGTTTTAATGAAATGTCAGTTCTGGAAGAAGAGTTTGTAGTTTCGTGCGGCCCGGGCTTGCTGATCCTCAGTCTGCCAGCCATCCACAGTTGGCTGCTGCCACACACCCCTCCCATTTCCCTCCAAGCCAGTCCGTGCAGAATTTTGTGATTTCTTTCTGTAGATCCTTCCTTCATGTGAGAAGTCTCAACTTGTTTTTTTGTTTTTGTTTTTTTTAAACAACAACTTGTTTTTCACCCTTTCCCACCTCGCTATTGATTCAACTTCAATCTGTTGCTGTGTTGTTTCAGTGAGTTCTCTCTCTTGCAGTTTCGCCCCCTCCATTACATGTGTGCATCTTTTCCACCAGACCGTCCTTTGTATCGCTCTCCTCCTGAGGTTGAACGTGTAGGTGGTGAAGGTGTCTGTTTGTGTTGTCCAGTGGCCGTATAGGATAGGGGGCAAAGGAATCGAGCTAGCGCTAGCAGCCTGCGCCAGCCAACTGACGCGGCTTGGTTGCACCTGGCTCAACCAGCATCTGGGGAGGTTTTTCTCTCCCAGGTTGCTGGGCCTGTTGACGCGCCCGACACGTGGCAGTATTGTCATGCGTGACGTGGCTGTTTCGAAGGAGGACGACGCGTGTACAGGGGAAGTGCCGGCCAAATTGTTGACTATCTTCATTAGAAGCGCGATGGATTCGGAGGGGATACTACAACGAGACGTGGCGGTGTGGCTTGACATCTTGGCGGTGGCCCATCAGCAGCTGCAGGAGACGGTGGGTGAGCTGACTCAGCGATCTCAAGAGCTGCGGGTGATTGAAGGGGATGCGTTCCCCCTGGCCGAATGGGTGGATCACCGCTCGCAACTCATGTCAGATATAATCTGGGAGCTGGAGGAGCTGGAGGATAATCTGGGAGCTGGAGGAGCTGGAGGATAATCTGGGAGCTGGAGGAGCTGGAGGAGGGGCTAGATCCCGGGCTTGAACCTTACATTGATTGGCGGAGGGCGGAGGCTGAGCTGGCGGCCTGCAAAGGAGGGGCTAGATCCCGGGCTTGAACCTTACATTGATTGGCGGAGGGCGGAGGCTGAGCTGGCGGCCTGGAAAGCCCTTTTTCGCAAGGGCCGGGATGCGTGTGAATTAATGGAGGCTTGGTCCTCCGGGGGGTTGCTCACTGGAGGGTTTGTAGGGAGGACGCTCATGGCGGCCGGCGGTTTGCACGTAGCGATTGGGGAAGCAGATCGGACAGCGCTGGTGAATACAACGTCCGCTATAATCAACAACAACATCAACAACAACGATGACAACATCAACAACAACAACGACAATGACTCGAGTGCAGAGGGTGAGGAGGCTGACAGGCTGGCGATGGCGATCGCAGACATCAGCACTAAGGACTGTGTTGTCTACTACGGCGGCAACGTTCGATCTTCGTCAGCATGGAGACAGCTCGGTTGGAATTTGCGGAGGTTTGGGCGAATTTCATTTTTCCACCCCACGAGGTCGGCATGGCTTTACTTTCGTCCATGCTCCGAAGTTTGGCCTCGCGAGGGGATTGGGTGGTTGATTGCCCCTTATTGATTACAGCCGACGGGGCATGGGCTGTCTCAGTGGGTAGGGTGGGTAATGGTTGAGGGGTTGCTAGGATTGCTGTCTTCTAAAGTAATTTTCGACTCTCCTGATTTTTTACATACGCTTGTTACCTTGATAGATGGCTTTTTACATTTTTCACAATTTCACGTGCATTTTTTTGTACACGTGTACACCATGCTACACTTGGAGGTAGGGAATTGTGCCGCGTCACTCTACGAGGTAATTAGAGTACATTAGAGCTGGAGGTCAATCCTTCCCTTATGCAGGGAAGTAATCAATGCCTCGGCTCTTTTCTGAGATGTAGGTGCGAACACATAATAGGGAGGCTGGTCCCGAATTCCAGCTCTTTTTTTTTTTTTTTTTTTKGGGGGGGGGGGGGGGKGGGGGGGACAAATGCTCCAGTCTATTCGTGGGGAGCAGCACGTGCTGGGAACCGGGCCCAGCGTCCCATATACAAGTACACAAGTCATTTGAGATACTGGCGCCATTACCCGGCTTCGACTGAGAATCAATCTGAGAACTATTGAGAACTATTGAAGAAATTCAAGAGAACTAAAAAGAGGTTGAAAAACTATGAATGACTACTGACCTCTTTTCAAATGCTTAGAATCCCTAGACTCCCAAACAAAACTCTCTAAAGCTGTCCAACGCTGTCTTATTCCTGTCGGGCTCTCCCAGGCCTCACACTCCCACTCGGCTAGGTTACAGAGCAACACGACTCGCCCCAGCTCTGTCAGCGTCGTCCCAACAGCAACCCTTGGTTGTCCCTTGGAATGCCCACCCCAAAGCATCCCCAGATCTCTCTACCAGGCCTCACACTCCTGCAGTCAGGAGGTTACAGGGCAACACACCAGCACCGGCCAGCGTCGTTCTGGCATCGAACAACCGCAGATCCATGAATGTACCAGTATCAAACAGCCTAGAGCGAGTTGCTGGAAGTCCCCAGAATCCTAAAGCATTCTCTTTCTTTTTTTGAGAGCACATACAAATTTTTTTTTTGAGATACCGGTGTGAGGAAACCCGGGGAGGTGGACGCCTGCCGCTCGCTGAAGCCAAGGGCAACAGCGTCTGTCACCCGCTGCGCCCGCTTCGGAGGTCCTCAACGATCGACAGGGAGTGGGATTCAAACTTGCCTATCAAATTCCCACTCGGAGACTAAGCTTTGACATCTTTTGCAATCGGACCGATAATGATGATAATAAAAAAAAATAATAATAATAATAAAGTAATAGTAACAATAATAATTATACTCCCTCCTATTCCCGTGTCTCTGCTCTGCAAACACTAGAAGTGGTTCGAGGACACTATGCCATCCGATTCAAGCTGTAGAGTAGAAACCGCTTTCGCTATTGAGCCGCATTGAAGCGACCGAATAGTAAGGCGTCATCAGTTGTTCGAAGATCCCAACGGTCAATACGTCTACCTTGATGTAACCCTACTTATGAACAGCTAATGCCTGATCTGTCAATAATCAGCCAGTGCCTGTTCTGTTAATGAGCAGTCAGTGCCTCATCGGCCAATAAGCGGCACATGACTGGTCGATTAATGAGGAATGAGTGTTTGAACCGCTGATGAGCAGCAAATGCTTGATCTGCCAATCAGCAGCCCGTGCTTGATCTGTCCATGAGGAATGACTGTTTGACCTGCCGATGAGCAGCCAAAGCCTGATTCTGCCAATAAGCAGCCAGTGCTTGATCTGCCAATGAGCAGTAGGAAGCTGATATGGCTATCAACAG
>BFEA01000333.1:864147-908026 GCA_003427395.1 Chara braunii
TTTTGCATTTTTTTTTATTGATTGATTGATTGATTATCAGTGGGGGTTCGCCTCCCCCCGCGAACACACACAAACACACTTACACAAACGATAGCGACCTTTTTTAAAAATATTTTTTGCTTTTTTTTTGATTGATTGATTGATTGATTGATTGATTGATTATCACTGGGGGGGTCGCCTCCCCCCCGCAAACACACACACACACACACACACACACGCACACGCACACACACAAACAAAAATAAGTGTGACAATGTATATTTTCATGTTTTAGGGATAGATTTATTCAATTTTGTTTTTTTCTGGCCTCCTTTTTCCACTACAAAAAAAATTCTTAAGATTTAAAAAAAAATACTAACGTGAACCTCGAGATCCCCCCTACCATCCCTGGGGGTCAACCCGCCCCCCTCCTCCCCCCCACACCGGGCCCTGGCACGTTCGGACGGAGACGATCTATACACCTGTATGGTCGTCCGTCCGTCCGTACAAACGGGCCGTACGGAGGCCCCCCGTACGACGTACCCGTACGACGTACGGGGGACGACACTGGATCTCATGAATCAGATTATAATTTCATTTTAAACAAATCACAATCATAACAACGAAATATTTCAAAAAAACCGCTGAAAAAAATCGCCTATCACGCCAGCATCAAAATGCATCATCATCAGAAAAATCAAGATCATGATTTTGGACAGAAAAATACGCACTCGGTAGGGATTTTATAGGCTTGTAATCAGAACGAAATTAGCACCTCAACCATCAGTCTTGTCACTTAGGAAAAACAGCGAACAATCTACATAATTCCTTACGAACCCTAATCCCCCCCCCCCCCGCACATGTCATGTTCTCTCTCGCTCACAACCTCCACCTCCTCCTTCATCGACTTCAAAAGCATCTCAGTTGTTCGTGACCTGCATCACATCTAACCAAAAAACTGAACGATGAAGATTGTCGGACCATGGCCAACACTTACCACAACACAGCCACGTAGCGAACTCAAACCGCCGAGCCCGTCGACTCGCTGGCAGCCTGGAGGGAGAAAGAACATCCATAGCGGCAGAAACCTACTCGATCCGCCATCTCTCGTAGCCCGCCGTTAGAATCTTCACCAAGAGCAGACCTGCCACTTCAACAAAACGAGTGGGAAAAACTCGAAAAGCAACATCGACAGACCTCAACCCACTCGTTGTTGCTCCCTGCCATCACGCGCCTCACACTTTCGCCTGCCGCTTCACCTGATTACTTCCACACCGTACTGACAAGTCGCGAGCCCCACGAGGCGCCCCCACCCACCCCTACCCCCTGCCCCGTCATCCGCCATCACACCCTGTCACCATCAACCCCGCCCTCTTCCCCCACGCCTCGCTGCTCGTTGCTGCTCCCCATCACCACTCGTCGTCACGTCCTGCCATCCCGCGCCTCGTGCTTTCGCCCGCCACGTCGCCTACGTCGCCTAGCTTCTCCGTAGCACACCGACAAGATCGTTCTGGCGCCGGCGGGGCGCAGTGCTCCCGGCCACACTGCGCCCGCCCCCATTGGTGCAGAATCTCCGAATCATACACATCACAATGATATTTCCTCATATCACTGAATAGGGACGCTGGACCCGATATCCAACTGATACGCATCATATCTTGTACAGGGACGTTGGACCCGATTTCCAGCAGGTGCAGCTCCCCACCAATTGATGGAGCCTTCGACGCAAAAAAAAAAGGAAAAAAATGAGGATTGCTCTCCAATCCTAGGGCCAAGTGTGTTGTGTGCCCAGGCATCTCCAAATCCGTTCCCACCAGTGCCATATCGGTACAACTCCTGGGCACTGCAGGAATATGTGCTCGGTTCGCCATTGGACCAACTTCAAGGCCATCGTAGCAGGTTTCGTTTTTATTTGGCTGAACCATTTCATCCGCCTAGTGAGGGCACTCGAGATTTTGAAGTGTCTGGGCTGTCGGTTCCAAATCCTTGCCCGTACACCCATCCTGGGTCTGAGCATCCAGTAGGTGGCTTTCATCCCCAGAGTGTGCAGCCTTTTCGCTCTAGTCTCCTTGCCTCTGTTCCTAGTATGCCATTGCCACTCCTCTGGGTTCAATGGCAGGTTCCTTACGTCAGTGTTCGGGGAAAAGGCTCTCCACTGATCATTTTCTTTTAACATTATGATTTGGAACATATTTTGTTTTTTTTCGCCGATCTCACTTTATTTGGGTTGCCGGGATCCAAAAGGTTGTTCATGTCCATATCAAAGAGGTCTAAACCACCAGTACTTCTTAAAGTCATGCCCGTTAACGAGCCGCAATTTTAGGAAATGCATGGGCCACTTGCCGGGCCAAATACTGGTGGTTTAACAGGACTGCCTCTAGCCTGGACTCCAATATTATCCTTGCCTGGCCAACTTACCCTCTTACCACCACCTAGTGCCCTTCTTCCTATTTTGTGGTAGTATCTCAGAGACGGGTGTAGCTGGTCCTCCGATTTCCTGTCCTTTCTTTCTTGGTCCCACAGGTCATCCACTTTTAGCATCCCTTTCCTGACACAGCCCAACCATACTGGGTTGGAACTGCAGAAAATCCTACTATGGTTCTCCATGATCCGTCTGTTCCCAAAGAGGGACTGCCTTAATACTCCCTCTCAATGTGCGGGGCCGGGGTCTGTCTGGGAGGGTTAGCTGTTTTCAGTCTTTGATCGGTTGGGGGCAGGAATCGTCTATGTCGACCCATGTCAGGTCTTGTCGTGCCGCTGCTCTATCCGACTTTCTCCAGAGCCTTGAGAGAATCTAGGGATTGCCCAGTAATGGTCATCCAAGCAGGTCAATGGGTTTGTTTTCTTGGAAAAGGTGTGTCATTGAAGTCCTTCCATGATCAGTTCAAGGAATCGAGGTAGGAATTCCTTGCAAACAACAACCCGGAGAAAATCAAGCATTGGGGGTCTTCCCAACTTCGGTTTATCCAAGTGATCCCTAGGCCGTTAAGCCTTTCTTCTCTGGACAGGGATTAAGTTGTCTCAAACCCTCTGCAATTCATCAAACTATTCTAATCTACTGGGTTGCACGGCGTACACGTGCACGGGGTCCGCGGACGTGCATGCGCATATGCACGTACGCGCGTACATACCGTGGACGTGTACACGCGTACTCAGAAATGAGGCCCGCATATGTGGTGGTCGAGGGCCATTTATGTGCCCGTTTTTGGCTGTGGTACCAGTTGGGGGGACCTCGGGAGACTAGCGGAGGTCAGGGGGGTAACGGGAGGAAGGGGTCTGGTCGGGCTATTGTCATTGTCTGCCGCCCGTTGTCATTGGATCGTTACTTAATAGAACAGTCATATGTATAAAGGGAGGAAAGGGTCTGGTCAGGCTGCTGTCATCGCCCGTTACCAGAACCCGTGCTGTTGTCATCGCTCGTCGCCATTGCCCATCCCCTGTGCAGTTGCCGTCGCCGTTGCCCGCAGCGTGTGCAGTCGCCGTCACCATTGCCCATTGCGTGTGCTGTCGTCGTCGTCCGTAAAGGAGGAGGAGAACAATTCCTGTCGACTGTCGCCCGTTGTCACCGCCATCGCCCTGAAGGTAAGTTCATGCCACTTCATGGTTTGTCCTCCTCCTCCTCCTTCTCCTCCACCTCCCTGTAAAGGCATTTTTTTTCTGGCTTTGGAATCGTTACGTATGTTTGTCGGCTATGGGAGGAAGAGGAGGAGAGGAACCAGACAACGATGAGAAGGAGGAGGAGGAGGAAGATTTTCCTCCTCCTCCTCCTATACATTTCAACACTATATACTATACATACTATACAATCTACGGATATATATTAAAAAAAGAAAAAAAAGAAACACGTACGAGTATGCGGGTTTTCATACATGTCCGTGTACGTGAGCATACGTATGCGTACGCACCACGTACCCGTAGTACATGGGGCTACCTAGCAATCAATCAAATAGTCAACCAACCAACCAACCAACCAACCAATCAATCAATCAATCAATCAACCTATCAATCAATCAATCAATCAATCAATCAATCTTTTTGTTTTTTTTTATAAATACTTTGTCCTTTTTTCCCCCCCCCCCCCCCCCCCTAATGGGAGGGGGTACCCTCTGACACTTGCACCCCCCCCAGCCCCTCATTCCTCCGAACCCCCCCTGATGGCCACATACGTAGGGGCCAAAAGTCGTACGGACGAAGGCCTCATCGGGTCGTACGGATGGTCATACGGAAATCCGTATGGCCTGTCCCCGTACGTGGGGACTACACTGACGTGCACTTTCAAAACAAATAATTTTCTTGAATTTTGGGTTTGGTGCAATTTCGGATACTTCTTGGAATTAACTTCTATCTTTGTTTTTGCATAAATAAGATAAGAATCGACACAGGATCTTTGCGCGTCTTCGTTACTGAATTGCAAGCACACTTGAATTTCTTTGGTACCTTTTGAACTCCAATTTATTGTAGGAATGAGGCGCAACCTTCACTGACACTTCGCAAAACTGTTTCGATGTTTTTTTAGTTTTTGCTCATTTGTTTTCTTCACATACACATTTGTGTAGGAATTAGGCGCATGCATTGCCATGCAATCTCTTGAGTGCCCTTCTTCCTCCTTCTTCTCGCCTTCTCATTAACCGTTTTCTTTTCCCTCCTTTGTTCTCCCCTTCTCCCTCCCAATCCCACAAAATCTTGGTCCTTGCTCACGACACATTTCGTAACTTCCTTTCTTGCCTCGACTTCAACCTCCAGACGCTCTTGGCGAACCGATGTGGTTGTAGAGATCGGATTAATGCATGGGGATTGATGTGATCCATCACACCACGTGAACGCGATGTGACCAACTACAAACCCCTTTTTCGTCGTCGCCATGACTCCCTAACCTCTCTACCGTCTTCCCCTCGGCGTGCATCCTTGCTCAGACATCTTCACAACTATAAATCATGCAAGTGCATTTCCCTCTCTCTCTTTTACGCAGTCCTTGATCTTCAGTTAAGCAGTGGTTAGGCGATGATACTTCTTGGGTTGAACAATCTCGACGACTCTATAGTGATGCTGCAGGATTACATTAGGTTGCCGCACGGTTTGCAAAACTTTAGCGGATCAACGAAGGGGTTGGATTGACGGAGAGACGATCATAGGGAATATCCGCTAGGAGGATGATGATGGATTGTCGGTGCTTGAGTGATGGTGGAGAAGTAGTGGATGCGGGAGGCAGGGTATATAATCTTTCGAGTGCAGGTTGTGCATACAGAGGATGTCATTTCTCCTTTTCAATTATGTATGGATCTTTTTTTTTCGTAGAATCTCGACTTTCCCGATCCTTCATTGCGTAGTTTCTATAAGAATGTATGCATGTGATTGCCTTTCTTTCTCTGGATTGGGTGTATGAAGTCGTCGGCTGCTTCTCTCATACATAGCTCTCTCTCTATCTCTCTTTCTCTTCCTCTCCCTACGACTGAGAAGATAGCATGGTCATGGTTGTTTTGCGAATGAATGAACGTGTATGCATCAAACTCTCATTATACTCTTTCACTTGCAAGAAACATATAATGAGTAATCATTCTTTTGTAAATTGTGAGTGAATGAGCCACATGAGCATTTCATTATCGATGATCACGTCGCCTTGATTTTTAGTTTGAAGCCTTTTCCTATTAGAATTTATGCATCTCTTCGTTTTTTATTATATTAGATGTCATGATTGTGTGTAGTAGCATTTTCTTGGTTATATTGTCGAACCAAAGCATAGAAAGGTGTTCTTGTAACCTTTCCAATTTCTTCGTGATAAGTGTGGTAGATGTGCTCCGTACTCTTGCATTTACTCCGACTTTGACCATGATTTATCACATTATCAACCAAAAAAGTGCGGATTATTTCTTGTTCGACAAATAAAAAATATTATGAAAAAACCTTGGTCATTTTTGTTTTCCCATGATAGAGGTTTTTCCATAAGGGATCAAGCAGACCAGTATCTCACCTCGTGGGCACCAAGAGTACCCACCTCCTGAATGTTACTTGCTCGCATAACCAAGTAAGCGAAACTGCTTGATTAAGGTTTAAACCCATAGGCGACCCGCTTTGCCTGAATAAATTTCCAAGGAAACAGCACGTTGGCACCAAGAGTACCCACCTCCTGAATGTTACTTGCTCGCATAACCAAGTAAGCGAAACTGCTTGATTAAGGTTTAAACCCATATGCGACCTGCTTTGCCTGAATAAATTTTCAAGGAAACAGCACCCCCACACCCCCCGTGGAGCGTGCCTCTGGCCGCCCTGGCCTAGAGCCAGGGCTATCAAGCTATCAAGCATTTAGCTTAAAAACAATGCTTAGCCTTCCACAAAAATCCTCCTTCAAAATGAAATAAGAGACTGAATCAGTTAGCTTAAGAACAATATTCGGTCCATCTTAAGCCACTTAAAAACATGAAGTTTGATTCAACCCAACTTCAATCGGAAACCCCAAAAGAAACTGATAGACTGAGCCATTTGGCTTAAAAATAATGCTTGGTCTTGAAGATCAGCCAGACAAACCCTTTAAAAATAAACACAGCAACCAGACCATTCAACTCAGAAACAATGTCTGGCCCTTCAGAAAACAGCCAATAAACATAGTCTTGTGTCATTCATCTTAGAAACAATGCCTAATCCTTAATTGACCCGGTCAAACGCATGCAAAACCACCTTCCTCCCGCCTTTCCCCAGTTCATCCCTTAGTCTGCTTTCAGTCAGAAACAAAAAGAAACTTGAGATTTGCACATGCGTTTCTTCCATTTAGTCTGATTAAGTTCTGAAAAAGAAAATAAAAGTCGTAAGGGAACACATACATATCTCTCAGTCAATCTAGCAAGATGTATTTATAAATGTATAGTGGGTTCACACAGGCAGAGAAAGGTATACTTGAAAGTTGCACACCTCCAGAACCTCGTCTAGGTCCCGACAGAGTTTCCGCAATCGATGGGGCAACCACCCACAGAGGTCTTGACATGCAGTAAGGGTTTCAATCCCGCCTGCCACCTTCCTCGCCAAACCAACACACCAGACATAGAATAAGAAGGACAGAAGGAGAAAATTTTAGTCACTCAGATTCAAGAAAGATGCACTCTGACTCGCATGAGAGGGTCTTGATTCCTTGACACGCCCAAGGACCTCGCAATGATTACCAAAATGTGACAAACTAGCCAAACTGTGGTCATACACAAAACAAATGACGCTCTGATAAACCTCCAAAACGAAGCAGTAACCCCCTCCTGAAGCGTCTGATCACCCCCTTAAGTCGCAATATCACCTCCTTCGACTTAACCGCTGCTACAAATGTGGATTACGATAGTCCGCACAACGTCAGTGCATACAATTACCAACTCGTCGTCGATGAAGGCAATACAACCTATTTCCAAACGCATTGACACACATCCACTGAAAAGGCAGCAATCTTGGACGAAGAGGCTGTTGTCGTTCTTGTCCAAAAGTAGCAACAGTCCCTCGAACATAACAATGACATATAGCCATATGGTAGTAGTTTGTTAACCAGCAAGCAGTCTGTCGTAACAAGACTCCAAGATACTCAGTAGCACCTACAATTGTAGCCGCCGCAACTGTCCCAGAACAACAAATGAGCCATGTACAACAACGGCGTGAGGTAGTAACAAAAACACGACATGGCAGCAACTCACACAACCTCGAGTAACAACAGGTTCTGCCAGGGACCGTAACACTCTCAACTCTATTTCCACTATAATATCAATAACCTACTTATTGTACCGATTTCGGTAAGTAACAACAGACAATCTAAAGTAGGATGACAGTTTTTTAGCTCCTAGTAGACAGTGATCACAACCTCCTAAAAACATCAACAACATTTCTTCCAAAACTCAAATACGTTGCGGTCTCTCAGTCTGTAATTGTTGCAGCGTCTCGGCGTGGCGAGCTTCCCCAATAGCGGCCATGCACCCTACAAATATAAAGACAACATCTCTGCGGGTAAGTAACGTCCATCCTTTCAACCTCTCTTCTTTTTCCCTTGGGAAGTTGAAGTCTACTTATTCGTTATACGTTAGTCTCTCAGTTACTTGGACTCTTTCATGCAAATGGTCGAGCCAACTGTCTGGATTCGAACTCACGTGCGGGATCCATCAATCGAGCAGCCTGCTAATATGCAAAATGAGAAGGAAACTTTCGTAAGAACAATGGTACCTCTAATATCGTTGTTTAGTTTTTAAGAACATCCGTTAAAATTGCAACGATATAAAGACGGTTGGCATACTCTCAGCGTGAAAGTGGTGTGGGGACCTTTGAATCTGGGACTCGGATACAGGCAAACGCGTGGCAAGCAAGGAGATATGTGCCCGCCCACTTGACTTATCGAAAAACTATAACTCGGGGCAGGATGATTGCAAGCGAGTTTGTCGAAAATATGGGAAAGCGAGCACGGTCGTTTAGCGATAGCATTAGAAAGAACACGAAGAAGGAGGTTTGACGAACTTCAAGAAGATAGGGAAAAAAACAAGGGGAAAGAGGAGGGACAAAAAGGAAGAAAAACAAACTTATATGTCCATCGATGAGATTTATTGGGGTGAGGGTCGACTCCTAAGATATTTTTTACCCCGGATGACGCCAACAATAACGGTGGGTTGGCGGTTGAATGAGGAAGATCGAAGCGAGGAAGTCATCGGGAGTGTTTCTCGAGGTAGTGTTTGAGGTCGCAACCACCTTCTCAATCCTGCTGGTGCTCTCTGCCAATATTACTTCTTAATCACGGTGCGTTCCTCCTTACGTTTGTTTTAATTGTTGGTGCCGAGTCTCGTTGTTCACCTTCTCTAGGTTGACGTTTATGGTTGGATTCCAATGATGGATTCATTGAGGCGGGCGCAGGTTGAGTTTCACGCTGTCGAGCGCATCGGTCCCGCGCAGGGCGGGACCCTCCCAGCCGCATCACAAATGAAGTGGTCGTAATCGCGAATACTTAATTGAGTTTCCGCAGCCGCTCCGGCCTAGTGCGCCAGCCATACCTCTTGCGAGCCCCTACGACAGGATATGGCCTACACGAGGTACACCTTTACCTCCACCTGCGGGAGCTTTCACGTCCCTTCGGCGTATCCCCGTTGAGCTACCATTCCATAGCACGAAAGTTAATCAGTTGCAATAGCATACGTGGGCCAACCGAGGGCGTTTCTCGTACGTTGTAACATAGGGGTTACACATGGTCCACGCCTCTATTGGACCCGCATGCAAACCGACATATTGGGGGGCTAAAGTCCCAAGCGTGATTCGTCGTCGATCGACTAGGACACATCCCACTCACCACGCGTTACACCACGCTTTAAAACATACAATTAAAAACACACTTAAATAACACGGCAACACTCATAGTCTCTTTTGTATCCAACCCATAACCTTCCGACGCGGAAATCGGTTACGCGACATGAGCGAGACTTAGTATAAAACCACGTGGACGCAGAGCCTTCTCATATCGACTAGCAATGCGCATACGCAAGCAGTCGCAATGATGACGTTTTATTTAGTATCCATAATCATGCAGTCCTCGTTAATCTCAAGGATCGCATTCGACACTCAACTGTCGGCTGACATGCACCTTGAGGGGTTCATCTCTCGACGTTGGACAACTGCCAAGTGCGGTTGAGAGCCACACCCTCTTTTGCATCCTGCTGAGAGTGAGTGGTACACAGGTTCATACCTGTGGTGGCAATTGTCTCTTATCGCCCCGGAGACCAGCTCCATCGTCGAGAGCCTGAAGAGAGCTTAAGGTTTTTGACTTTGACGGCTGCCACAGATTTCGACGTCCATCTATAAAAATTTTAAAAAGCAGAAAAGCAAAATAGGATCTCCCTTTTTCTCTCAAGGCATAATCTGTTTAACCCTTATGCACGATCGTAGTAGGTTGCGCGAACACTCAAAGAATATGTATAAACACATATAAAAATAGGTGTATAAACACTCACAGTCACAATGCGATCGCAGACAGATAAATTCAAAATCGAAACAGAAACACATTTGCAATCACATCAAAGATTCAACCAAAGGTTCGTGCAGTATACAGGGTGAACTGCAACCATTCTTTGTCCGCACACCCCTCGCTTTAACCATACAAGCCTCACTCTTTGTGCAACTCCTCAAAATAAAATACTCAGTATCTTTGTTGAATGACCATTCAATAAAGTCCGGGTGAAAACTCAACAAAGCAATTCAAACAACGGGGCTGAAACCTTTAGGTTCAGTGATAAGAGTTGATTGAAGTAATGTCGTAAACCGACGAATTGACAACCGACCTTTTATCCGTGATAACAGAAGATGATTCTTGTGGGATGAAACTGAATCTAGTCTCAATCCTTAATCGAAATACCAAAGAATGTTTGTGACAAAAAAACAGAACAATGCCCAAGGCTAGACTATCAGTGCATGGGGAACAAATCTCCATAGCACATTGTCACTCAAGATCCTCCTGTTGACTAAGTTTATGCCTAACTCTAAGCTAGTGCCCAAAGAATGACAGACCTATAGCAAAATATTCCTTATTTATAGTGGATTGCCAAAAAAAATTGTCATCTGTCAAAATATAATCTCTCTCCTTTAGACTAAGAAAATTTTGGCAGCGCCTCCCATAGGAAAAATGTCTTTTCATAATTTATACTAGCTCCAATATGAAAACTGAAATAATCTCTAACTCTAGAAAGTCAAATTTTCTCCAACTCCCTGAATTAGTAAGAACTTGGGCAGCATCTTCTTTAGAGAAGTAGACTTCCTAAATTTATACTAAGTCAGATAAGAACTCTAACTGAGACTTGAGTTCTAGCTATGACAAAATTTAACTAACTCCTTAGATTTGTACAAATTTTGGCAGCGCTTCCCGTAGAGAAAGTAACTTTTCAAAATTTATACAAGGTTAAGTTCAAATCATGAAATAGTTTTGACTTTCCAAACTTGAATTTTGTCTAACTCCTCGAATTAGTAAAAAATTGAGCATCAGTTCCGCTAGGAAATAATGTTTTTCAGATTCGTACTAAGTCGGATATAAACTTAGACAAAAACTTGAACGTTTGTAAAGTCAGATTCGACTTACTCCTTGGTTTTGTAGAAATTTCGACAGCGCTTCCCGTAGAGAAAGTAGCTTACTAAGATTCAAATAAACCAAGTATAATAAACGAGTCCAGAAAATGCGAAAATTGACCTCAGTAAAAAAAAGTTAACTTAGAAAATGCACGTGACAAACAACTAAAACAACTACCCGTCAAACTGAAACTCAGACTAAATAGTGATTTCACTCAGTCACATGCAAGGCCAAACCACAAAGGTAAGTACTCTCACTAGTACGAAGGTCAAACCTTGTCAAACAATAGTTCACAATATTTCATGATTTGTCCCTTATACCCACTGACAACTTACATAGGGCGTAAAGCTAGACCATCCAAACTTATGGAAACTTGTCTAGCTCAGACATTGGATATGCACAAATACAGGGCACCACAACGTTTCTCTTCCTTGAGCATGTGACTAGGCTACCCAACCTAGTCGCCCTGAACTATTTAAAGTATCCAAGTTATATATACCTTTTGCACTTAGTCTTTTAAGGCAGCATATGATTGAACCGTTCAACTTAGAAACAAGGTTTAACCTGCCGCTTCCTGCCACAAGTTTATTCTTAATTTATGCTCTATTCAATTCATGATAAGTTATAGTCGGATTATCCAAACCTATGAAAACATGTCTGACTAGCCCGTTCATAAGTAGAATAGTATAAGAATAAAGTCAAAGTTTACCCTTTGTGGTTCTAGCACGTGCGTGGCTCCAGACCAGATGATGCAAACTTATGGAAACCTGTGCCCGATTTTCCTTCAAAATAAACAAAAAGAGTTACTCATCCAAACGTATGAAACTTGTTCAATTCCTTATGAAAATTAATAAAACGTAAAAAAAAACTCAAAAGAAACAAGGCAACCAAATCATTGAAACTTATGGAAGTCTGTTTTGTCCATAAAAAAACAATCACAAATATTCATCGCAAGTCAGAGCAACCAGACCATCCAAACTTATGGAAAAATGTTTGGTCCTCCAGGCAATAAAAAAAATAACCATAGCACAAGGTCCTTCAAACTTATAGAGACTTTCTCAGTCTTTGGTTGACCCAGTCAAACGCATACAAGACCACCTTCCTCTCACCTTTCCCGCAGATGCAAACCCTTTTTACAATCTTCTTTCAGACAACCAACAAAACTGAAACTGAGATTGCGCATGTCTTCCTTTACTTAGGTCTGATTTATGTCATGAAAGTCAAACTCAAAGTCAAAATAGGGATGCATCTACCGCACTCAGTCAAACTAAAGCGAGAAATACAGTTAGGGGTTATAACTGGGTTTTTAGAAGCGCGATGAAACTTTTTATCTCTAAGTTCCCTGCCTCCAGAACTCCTCATGAGTTCCGACAGAGCTCCCGCAATCGGTGGGCAGACTCCCCACAAAGTCTTGATGCAGTCCTACGAGTTGCAATCCCTCATGTCACCTTCCTCTTGTAACCACAGACTAGACTTAGAGTAAGAAGGGCAGAAGGAGGGGTTTCAAATGCTCGAGATATAGGAGAGGGACAAACTCAACTTTTAGGAGAGAGCCTTGATACCTTATCGTGCCAAAGGGCCCCACAATGGCAGTCAAAGTACAAAACAACTTGGTCAGTTGTAACTAACCCGCCTGTTGTTGACTTCCTAACGACCTTCCAAATCACAACAAAACCTCATCACCCAACGAACTCAGACTATGCCGCAACGCTCATGACCCGAAGTGTAAGGCCACGAAGAGGTCCGTTAGCTCGCAACTCTCCCCCAGCTGCTTCGTACAATAAGACAAACAGCGGGTGCACCCGCCAACAACCTAATTTGCACCACGTAACTAACCTGTAGCAGCCTTGTGCAGCAGCAACCGCGCTTGCCTGCTCCTCGTTGTTAGACTCCAGGATCATCGTGCTTCGGCGTTCGTGTGCAGGTAAGCCTTGTTGTGTCTCTTTCTCTCTTTGCGTACCGTGCCTCAAGTACGATCAGATTCATGCAGCGAGGAAGTCAATTCAGACTGCAGCAACCGAGTCTGTGAGCAACATGGCCGCCACCTAAAAGCAGCACACCACCTGCGAAAAGCTTTATACCCACAGTTGCAACTTGGCCATATAAGCTTTCTCCTTGTCGTTGTTGCTATCACTGTACCCTGATCGCCCCAATAGCAACACTTATTTTCTTTTTGTTTCCTATCGATGGGAAAGACAGCACTCAGTGGCCACCACAGTCCTTCACACCAACAACATCAATCATACTACTCGTAACATCGGTCCCACGTGCTGAAACAATAGGCTCGTGAATTGAAATTTGGATTAATCTTTCACCGAGAGAAACGATATTCTGCATGTACCACTCTTTACCTGCCACAACAATCTCGCACCATTCAAAAAAAAAAAAAAAAAAGGATAAAGGGAGGGAAAAGTAGGTGTCATTATTATTTACCTACCTCTTACTTAGAAACTAGTTCGCAACCACATTTGCATCCCATCGACAAATCGCTGCCTGAATCTAGTCGTGGCTAACCATAAAGCAACAAACTAACCTAAATTTGAATAAGTCTGTGGAATACAACCCTTAACCATTAAAAAAAAAAAAAAAAAACTCCAAGAGGAAGAACTAAGTAGCTTTAACATTTCTCCTCGCAACCTAATCCGCAAATGTCACTATCTCAATCTCATGAATCACTCACAAGCCCAAGGCATTCAGAATGACCCAGCTCAACCATTACTAAATTTGAACCCATGCAGTACGTTCGCAGCAACGCATCTCACAGATGAACCTACTGTTAGACCAGTGTATCAAAAAAACAAAACAAAAAAAAAACGACAACAAAAGAGTAAACCATCTGAGATAGCAATCTCGAGACTGATATATGAGCATTGTTGTTCTGTAGGTCCTAGTACTCGCTTTCGGCCCAAATACTCTTACAAGGGTATCCACCCTGTTTTTTTGCAGGTAGCAGAAAATAGCTTTGGTTTAAAAATTAAATATACCGCGCGAGTCGCCGCAGGGTTCATTGTCCATGCGGCTGATGGTTGACTATAATAAAGAGTGTGCGGGCGCACAGACTTGAGGCGCGCGTGATCTTCTTAATTGTTGATGACTGAAGAGTCGGCGTGATCCCTGACCGGAATTCTTTGTTCTGATTAAATAGGGATTAAAGAGATTATGTCTCGTTGATTGGGGTGTTTGCCTGTGACCTGTGCGCACGTGCGGAGGACGGCATCGGTAGCAAGGTAGGATTTGAAATGTTTTCGGTAGGCCCGTGCGTCTAGGCATCCGTCAGAGCTAAGCCCAGCTTTGGGCCTAGCGCTATTAGTTACCGTATCAGACTTTCGTCAAGGAGATTTAGGGATCGAGGTCGAGTGGCGACGACGCGGGGACATCAGAGTGGCGCGAAGGGTTCGGCGGGGCCATCCCCCTTGGTTTTGCCATCAGCGGCGTCCGATCGGTGGTGACATTTTCCCTAAGTAAATTATTGTTACGTCGTATTATTAATATGTATATATTAATATCCTGTTTGTGTGCCCCGACGCCTATTTCGTTTGGACGTGGTACCGGATTGAGTGGCTGGTACGACAGTCGGGGACCTTGAGTATGCGCCTCTCTAGATGGGCCCGTTCGGGCTCCGCGTGTTCGAAGCGCCGACGAAATTCCTCGGCCTCGCCAGGTGGAAATACGGACCGATGCGCTCGACAGGTGGCGCCGTTGCCGAGGATAACGGTTGCCTGCCGTTGTCCCCGGTGGAACGACATCTGGGTATAGGAATGTGAGAATTAGGCAAAGTGGGAAGGTTTTGGCCTTTATGGTTAATTGATTGAAGGTATTGGATAGAAAGCGAGTGAGGGTGATTGTGTGAATGGGTTCTGGTTGGTGCGGTGAGGATGGCGCGAAAGGGATATGTTTTAACTATGCACTTACGTACCCTGACTAGCATGATGGCAGTTGGAGTTGAGTACCGTTTTGACCCTGATAGTTGACTGGCTCGGACGATGCTTCGCATAATTGATATGGTTGAGGTGGAGTGAGATGATGCCAATGTGGCTGGGCATGTTGGTTGAGGGAGTTGGCCTCATAAGGTACCCATTATGGCTAAGGGAAGTTACCCGAGTGGTCAAGAGTGCAATAGGGTACTTTGGCTTTATGGTGAGGCATAGGGTGAGTAAAGGAAGCCTATTATGTTAGAAGTCATCAAGAGACTTCGAGGAGAGTTACGCTAAGGATGTTGAAAGCCTGTATGGGTATGGATTGGGATCCTTGAGTCTGGGTTCTAAGTGGTTGCTTGGGTTGTATAGTCATGGAAGTCTGAGGTCTGTCTCGCGTGCTATGTTTGAAATTAGGTGTATAAGGTAGTAAAGAGATGCAGTAAGCATTGCGCTAAGGCCTCGATAGAAAGGACTACGGGGAGTAGCGAATTTGCATGACATCTGTCCCTATAAAGGAGGGTATCTGATCCTAGAGGCCGACGGAGTAGCAGCGAAGAAGCTAACACCTAGAATATTTTTGCTTACTTTTGATGGGGCAATAAATTACAATTGATGCTCAGACCCTTGCTTGAACCTTTCCAGGTTTGAACCATCCACTTGAATCTATGGGTTGGAACTAAGGACTTGAGACTACTTGTTTGAGGGCATTGCTATTTGAGTTATATGTTGAACTCATCCATATATGTCAGATTTTATCTGAGTATACTTGCCTAATGTCTAATTATGTGAGGCTATGTGCATGATGATTATATTTCTCTTGATAATTATCCCTGTTAGGAATATTTGCATGGGTCATGAATCTGAAGTATGTTTTTGAACCATTTAGTCTGCAAGGGTTTATATGAGCGTCTCAAGACCCAATTATTGACGTACGACTGTCTATTAAGTCTATGTGTTTGGATTGCTCCTTAGAAAGGGGTAGAGACCGTAGAGACGTTGGGACGCGATTGTCAATATGATAACAAAAGGAGTATGCTGGGCGTTTTCTGTGATGGGTAGAACCCAGACCAGAGCGAAGGCAGCTCAGGATGCCTTATGCAAGGGAAGATCCTAATATGACCTTGCCCGTCAAAAGAGAAGATGAACTCGAGGTATCCTTGCCAAGGAGAGTCAAGGAAGGAGAGTATATCTCTTCTTGGTGGGGCACGTTGATGGGCGCGGGTATGTTCACTTGGATCGAGTCCGGCTTTAATAATGATGCACATTGTGCGATTGTGAGGGTGATGTTGTACGCCTTGCCATCATTCTGGGTCTTGCATGGGATAGAGTTGGCACTTGGGCATGAAAGCCTACTTGCGAAACCTTTGAGAGTAGCTGAGGCAGCCGCCGCAAAATGGGCAAGAGGCAAGGTCCAGGAAAGGGAAGAGCAAGTGGTGACCCAGGTAGAGGTCAAACACGCGAAGAGTTTGCACTTCCCTCAGCCCCATTACGAGTTACCCTGCCAGAGGTCTTAATAGAAGAAAGTTTTGGGGGACAAACAAGAGTGGAAGCCGCTGCAGAGGCCGCTGTGAAAGCACGCGAATGGGGGTTTATACAATACACGTGCGAATTGATGTATGACCTGTATCTGGATCAGAGGTTTTTGCCGGGTAGCCAAGGACTCAGGGGCGTGGCCAAGGTGGTTGATGTGTATGCAAGCTCCCATGGTCCCGATGGGGAGGCTGTAGACTGGGATGAGGTTCGTGCAACAGCTGGCCGGTAGGGAGCGCCCTTGTATCCTGCTGGAGTATGATACGAGTACGGGGGTCAGTAACATGGTAGCCTCGTTTACTGTATGCCTAAGATTGGCTTCGAGGGCTCTGCCTATGTGGGATTTATATTGTCTATGGAACCCTCTAACTAAAGTTAGGGCCGTATTGTATAAATGGGAAGGGGGTTGGGGTGAGACGGGCAGTAATCAATTTTTACTAGCCCTGTTTGTCTTAAGCTGTTTTGCGCCCCAACCTGATGGTCGACTGCTTGTCATGCGTGTCAGGCCGGTACCAGCAGCATGGCTGAAGAGAGCGGTTTCGCCAAAATCCTACTCTGGAGGAGCACGTGCCTCAGTAAAGTGTTGTTGTGCGAATCAGTGAGCGACTCGATACCCCCAGAACTTCGCGCCCTGCTGTTTCAGGGGAGAAATTTGTCTGCCTTCCTACGCAGCTATCATGACTTCAGTCTCATGAAGGGGTGGGACGAGAAGGT
The DNA here is from genome assembly GCA_003427395.1 of Chara braunii. Classification (NCBI taxonomy): domain Eukaryota; kingdom Viridiplantae; phylum Streptophyta; class Charophyceae; order Charales; family Characeae; genus Chara; species Chara braunii. The sequence continues at coordinate 881,341 of BFEA01000333.1, forward strand.
GATATGGAGTATGTTGTCACTGTTTGTCTGCGAAGGCTTGAGTGAGGAAGTGTATACCCTTATGATAAAGTCGCAGACGTGGGGTGAGCTGGAAAGTTGTCTGAAGTTGAGATTTCCAGAGGATGGAGCGGAAGGCCGGCTTGGTGAAGGCCCTGAGCAACCAGTTGGGGTTACCTCAACACAAGAAGAGTTGAGCGGTATACAGAGGCAAGTTCGGATGTTAGAAGAAAGGTTAACGGGATTGGAAGAAGCCAGGCGTGGCAAGAGGAAGGCCTCTGAAGGAGCATCGAGTGGGCCGGCTGGGCAGGGTGAGGCAGAGGCAAGGGGAGTTCATCAAAAGTTACTCCTCCATAAGGGAACCTCGAAGGGGCGAGCCTGCGCCCCGGAGAGAGGCGAAGGCGAGGGGTTTATTGAGGTAAAAGAGGAGCGGGGATCTAGCATGGCCTTGCCTGTCATTGCGTCTGATCCGAAGAGAGGGCTCATTAACGTGGCAGCATCCTCAGCTGGGAGTCGGAAGGGGAAAATAAGTGAGTGGTGGCCGGAGCACTGGGCAAGGGCGGTATGTGATCGTTGGGGAAAGATTGGCCGTACCCCTCAAGGAAGTAAAGAGAAGGGGGTGACGGGAGGAAAAGGGAAGCCTGAACCTCCCAAGTTGACGAAGGCTCAGCGGAAGGCGAGGAATCGGGCCCAGGGAGGCCAAGGTACCGGAAAGGGGCAGGGCCCGCGACAGGAAGGGGCCACCCCGCAAGAATTGCGAGGCCAGCCAGCACAGGCGGGGCCTCAGGCGATTGAGCAGGCATTATACGGCCCGTGGACACCATACGGCCAAGTGGGACCAAGACCTATATATAATCCATATTTGCCCTGGATGCAAGACACTTGTTTGGGCCCACAAATAAGTATGATGCCGCCTAGGCCTCCCGCAGTCCAGATCGGGCCGACTCTGCCTATGGGACTGTTGCAGCCGCCGACACAACGGGTGCCACAAGGCGACATGGCCGGTGCAGAAAGCCAGAGGCAGGAAGCTGTAAGAGGCTGCGGGGATGGAGGGCGCAACAATAGAGGGCAAGGTAGGGGCAGAGGAGGCATTAAAGGGCACGATGAACGCCAGCGGAACCACAAGGGGGATGTGGGGGAGAAAAAGGCATGACAAGCAGCAATTGAACGAAAGTCGGGTAGGAAAGGCAGCCAAGGGAATGCCAAGGGGAAGAAATAGGGTGACTGGAAGATGTAAAGAGATGATAGAGGAGGTGGGGTTAAAGATAATATAGTAGTGTGAGGGAAGGGAAGACTCTAACCCGTGGGCCGATGAGCAGTCAGTCAAGGAATAGTCCTGGACCGCTTTGGGCTGGCTTACTATAATAAATTCAATCTTGTATATATGAACGTAGAAGTAGGCTAGCACGATTGTGGATTATGTGGTCCCATGCCTCGTATTTTAGCCAACAAGGATTTGACTGTATACTAAATGAGTTGGGAATGGTGTATACACTAAGGTGTTGCGCGTGAATATGAGACCCTAAAGAGACCGTAAGGTAGATGAGGTAAGTGGCTCCCAGGTTCTTATGACTGCGTAGGGGTAGAATGGCTATAGCGCGATCAAACTACGAGAGTGGGTTATGAGTGTAGGTAGTATGTTGGGCTAAATGACCGTGTGAGGATGCGATCTGGGTTAAGGAGTACTGATTTAGCTTGATCATGATCGTTGGCTCCCTTAGGCATGTACTTTAAGGGTATCACCCAAAGGCTCGAAATAAAATGGTTGTGCTTGGGGGTTGAGTTCGCTCATGGCCACACGGCCCTGAATTATAAAGGTATACGTACCCATGCGCTTGTGAATAGGGTATGCATGAAGGTTTGGTAGGATTTGAGTTTGGAGTCTCGTGGCTTTAAGGCCTCGAGGGGGCTGCGACGAGATATGAGGGAAGAGTATGAGCAGCGCATTGACTCGAGGTTGTTGTGAACTGGCGAACTATTGAGACATGATAGGCCTTGGGTCATTTAGATTTTAAGAGTGTTTTGAGCTATGCAGACTTTTTGGCAAGGTAAGGGGTACGATTACGCCCTGTGTGGGCCTGCCCTGGTTAAAGGCCCTGACCAGGAAGGGAGAGCATCCTTTGTGTGATATTGGTGTCGATTTGAGTCGAGAGTATTCGACTTTAAGTGTATGCAAGTAGTTCGAGACTATATTTGTTCGCCTGAGTTGGGAGGTTATACCCCTGAGGGTGTCTGAGTTGGAACGTTGTCTGGGACTACTTCTTTGTATGTGACGATCACAATCACTCTCACATGTGTGGGTTTTATCCTGATGAATAGTGATCTCGTATGGATTTTGTGAGAATGAATGGATGTAAACTGTCTATTCTCCGGTATACTCGTGCGATCTGCCCACGGGCGGGTTATAGGGCCGAGTATAAGGAGCGGCAGTGCAGTCTGTTGTGTGACAAAAGTGTGAGAATCCTAAGGGATTTTGCGAGTCTCTGAGACTCGAATACTTACCATGCCGGATGTTTTACGATTGAGTTGCGAAAATGGCCCATAAGCAGGTCCCTCGGTTGAGTTGTTTCGTGGTTGAGTTGTGGAGAGGACCCAAAAGTAGGCCTCTCAGTTTGAGTTGTTGGGACCACTTCAGATTAAGGAAGGTGATAATGTGCTTATCGGAAGACTCATCTCCGAAAAGGAAGGTGTTTTAAAAAGGGTCGTGTGATAGCTCATCCTAGAAAGAGAGAGATGGCTGGGAGACTCATTGAGAGAGACCTCCTTTGTGTGAAAGGTGGTTAATGAATTTAAGGGCATGGTAAGCAAAATTTGAGCTGATAAAGTCTAACGAGAGGAACCAGAATTACGGATTGGATCATTGGTGGAACTGAGAAGGTCGCAAGTCAGTGCATTAAGATGTCGTGGGATGTGTGGTCTGCTGTCTCTGATCAAGTTAGTAGGTCACGGCCTCATGTGAGCCTAGCGGTGAATTTGGTTGTAATCGTGAGAAGGGGCCGTGCTTTCTATGTTGTCCCTTAGGGAGATGGTAAACACCTTTAAAAGTGAGACAGACCCCTGCGTAGTCCCGCAGCGGGTCTGTGGTCTGTTTTGCGACGCACCGTCTAGACACTTCTGCTAATACTAAGGCATATTGAGGAATACCAAGCTAAACGGTAAAGGTTAGCACCTCTAGGGCGCAACCCCTATTGGATGGTTGCAAGCCGGCACAACCTGGCTGCGAAACCACGTCTACCAACGGGGTAAGAGTTTAAGGGGTTATGCACGCCCCAGGGAATTACTCTGGTGGGATGGCGGGGAATATGAGTCGAAACTTTGGGTAGTCCTGATTGAATGCTTGTCAGGAGAAAACCTATCGTTGCATAACCAACGAAGGAACTGTCGTTAAGATAACAATGCGGTGGGCCGTAGATCTGACTCGATCAACCAGGCTATGGTGGGTCAGGATGAGGACCTAGCATTTCTGTACTAGACTGCAGAAAGAGCTGAAATGAGATTTAAGTGTATATACATATATATCTTGGATTGTGATAATTTTCGGGAGGAAGGCGAGAGTGTCTTCTAAGGTCTCATTTAAGGCCCGCGTCCGTGGGTATGACTCTGCTTACGAGAAAGAGTATAGTTAAGACACTCAACGAGAAGCCGGCGTTTGTCTAGGACAAAGGGGAGAGGGCGGTTTGAGGTGGCCTTTGGAACTTATGTTGTAGTATTGATGCATAATACACCGGCGTCCTTGTGTTAGGACAATGGAGACCCAGGTTAAAACCCTGGCAGCATACAGTTTTGTGGGCACGGATTGTTGGAGGCCTCGAACCTGAGTCTGTCGGCTAATCGGATTGATTCCTTTCTCGTCAGCATTTGAAGTTTTGGATGGATCTATAGCTTTCTGATTTGGCGAAGCGACAGGGACGTCGCTTAATATGGTCCGGTAAGCTGTCGGCGCGAATACCCTTACAAGGGTATTCGCCCTGTTTTTTTGCAGGTGGCAGAAAATAACTTTGGTTTAAAAATCAAATATATCGCGCGAGTCGTGGCAGGGTTCGTTGTCCATGCGGCTGATGGTTGACTAGAATAAAGAGTGTGTGAGCGTGCAGACTTGAGGCGCGTGTGATCTTCTTAATTGTTGATGACTGAAGAGTTGGCGTGATCGCCGACCGAAATTCTTTGTTCTGATTAAATAGGGATTAAAGAGATTATGTCTTGTTGATTGGGGTGCTTGCCTGTGACCTGTGCGCACGTGCGGAGGACGGCATCGGTAGCAAGGTAGGATTTGAAATGTTTTCGGTAGGCCTGCGCGTCGCGCGGTGTCCGTATATCTAGGCATCCGTCAGAGTTAAACCCAACTTTGGGCCTAGCGCTATTGGTTACCGTATCAGACTTTCGTCAAGGAGATTTCGGGATCGAGGTCGAGTGGCGACGACGTGGGGACATCAGAGTGGCGCGAAGGGTTCGGCGGGGCCATCCCCCTTGGTTTTGCCATCAGCGGCGTCCGATCGGTGGTGGCATTTTCTCTAAGTAAATTATTGTTACGTCGTATTATTAATATGTATATATTAATATCCTTTTTGTGTGCCTCGACGCCCATTTGGTTTGGACGTGGTGCCGGATTGAGTGGCCAGTACGACAGTCGAGGACCTTGAGTATGCGCCTCTCTAAATGGGCCCGTTCGGGCTCCGCGTGTTCGAAACGCCGACGAAATTCCTCGGCCTCGCCAGGTGGAAATACGGACCGATGCGCTCGACCAACAACAAAAGAGTAAACAATCTGAGATAGCAATCTCGAGTCTGATATATGAGCATTGTTGTTCTGCAGGTCCTACTACTCGCAACCTTGGTTGAACGAGTGTTCTCCTTTTACAAACTCCTTCTCTTTCTTCCATTCAGACTCGCCTTCAAGGTTGTCACCCACCTTTCTATTAATCCCCTCCTTAAGCTCTCATTTCCTATAACAACTCTCTTTGTTGTCCTTGGCATTTTCCTACTATTTTCCTTTGGAATTCCTCTCCTAATAATTTTCTCAATCTTCGATCTTCTTCTGGGTCATTCTGACTTCTCTTCATTATGAAATTTGGATTAAATTTAAAATAAAAAATAAAAAAAAGGAAGAAGGGGGGAGGATGCAAGGAGGGGCGTATTCGAGAAAAGAAAGCAGTTTTACCATGGCTAGCATCATTTTTCTCATGGAAAAAAAAAAAAAAAGGGCCATCAATTTTCAACATCTCTTAAGGATTGCTCTCAACTTGTGTTTGCCAAATCCAATTCACAATGGTAGGCTATATTTCAAAGTTCTTTGATGGCAAGAATGAATGATCAGCAAGTCCCTAAGAATCACATGCTCTCCTTTTGCTGGACCAAGATCATTTCACTTTCATGTATGATTGCTATGTCACTCCCATTATTTGTATTTCGCACGAAGCAAAGTCGAATGCCATAAATCATCTCTGCTCATTATTTTAACCACTATCCCATCCTTTTACATTAATACATATATATATATATATACATAAATATATAGAGAGCATTTTTTTTCGTGCACCCTGCTCTAAGCAATTCATTAATACCTCTGGATGACCCTCCACTTAATCACTACCTATATGAATAAGGCAAGACACACGTTGTTTTTGCATGATCCCGCAACCATCTTCATGTTCACTCCATAGGATATGACAAATGCCTATAAACAACTACGACTCTACCCTTAGCATAAGCTTTCTCTTAAGTTTTGAATCTGTGATAATCAACATTTCTGAATAATTATCTCATTTCATGCATGGTGATCAACCCCTCAATCATTTGCAAATTTATTATGTACCAACTCACCTCTCTCACCTTGCCTTAAAAATCCTACCCTTAGTATAAGCCCTCATTTTCAGTATTCTGAATTTGCGGTCAACCATGATATTAAAAAAAATAATAATAATAATGTACGATGATCACCTCTCAATCATTTGTAAATATTTTTGAACCCACTCACCTCTCTCACCTTGCCTTAAAAATCCTACCTTTAGTATAAACCCTCATTTTCAGTATTCTGAATTTGCGGTCAACCATGATATTAAATATATATATATATATATATACAGGGTTGTCAGGCCAAACGTACGAAGGCCCCTAAGCTAACCCCTGAACGTTCGGGTGTTCGGGTGCCCGTACCGGATCCGAACCTAAAGGGGTCCGAACCCCGCAAAAAAACATTTTAGCACCTAAATATTATTCTTGTTTTTTTATTTTGTTTTTGAGTTCTTCGTGATGTAAGGTATCTCCCTATTAATTTTGAAGCCATTCTGTTCAGCCCAAAATAAATTAAAAAATCAGCAAAGATAGAGGTGTCAAAACTTGCTTACTCACTCACTAATTTGTTTTTTCTTTCTTTTCACTTTTTTTTTTTTTTTTTTTTTCGGAGCATGAAAAAAAATTATTATTTTTTGAAACTTTATTTGTAGATTCTCTATTATGTAAGATACACATATATACATTTTCATGGCATTTGTCACAGCCAAAAAAAAAAAACAAATTGCCAAAGTTGGCGGTGTCAAAAATGTGCTCGCCCACTTAATAATTTCATTCTTGTTTTATTTTTTTTAATTATTATTATTATGATTTATTTTTATTATTTGATTGTTATTCATATTTGATAAAGAATATAGATGTAAAGTTGAGAAAAATATTATTTTATTTATTCTTCTGCATAACATATATTTTTTCAGAGTTTTTTGTTTTTTCCTGAACGTCGACAACCCTGTATATATATATATATATACATATATACATATATACATATATACATATATTCAGGGTTGCCGGCGTTCGGAACGGGCCGAACGCCCGAACCCGAACGCCCGAACGTACGGGACCCCTTCGGAAGGCGTTCGGGCGTTCTGGCCTAACGCGGCTAAAAAAATAAAATAAAAAAATAAAATAAGTTTTTAAACAATTCCGAAAAAAACATATGTTATGGAAACAAATAAAGTAAACAACATTTGGCTGGGAAATACATCCAAATTCTTTACCAAATTTTAATTAAAAATCAAATACAGAAAATAAACACCATGATAAAAATTAAAAAAAATAAAAAGAGAATTAAAATGAGTGAGTGTGCCAGCACCTTTTCGACACCTCCATCTTTGCCGATTTTTAATTATTTTTTGGTATTGGCAAATGGCCGAAAAATTTACAAGTATGTAGTTTACATAATCAATAACTCATTAAAAAAAGTTCAAAAAATAACAAAATGTTTTAGGCCCCGAAATAAAGTGAAAACAAAACGTTAAAAGTGAAAAAAAACAAAATAGTGAGTGGGCGAGCACGTTTTGACAACCCCATCTTTGACAATTTTTAATGTCTTTTTGGCTTAGCATAATGGCTTCAAAATTTATAGGAGTATAGGTTACATCATAGAGAACTCACAAAAAAACATTCAGAAAAAAAAACTTATTTTTAGGCCCCCAAAAAAAATTTGGCGGGGCCGAACCTGGAGGTGTCCGGCCGGTTTAGCCCCCGAACGCGCGAACGTTCGAGGGCCAGCCCGGAGGCCCCCGAACGTTCGGTAAGGTAACCCTGCATATATATATATATATATATATATATATAAATATATATAAATAATTCTCATACAGGATGATCAATTCTCAATCGTTTGTAAATATTTATGAACCCACTCATCTTTCTCATATTTTTCTTACAATCATCAAACTTAAAAAAAAAAAAAATCTTCAATAACAAGGGCACTAGAAAAATTGACGAAGGTTCCAATATGCATTAAAAAAAAAAAAAAAAAAAAAGGGAATTTTAACTTCATTTATTTGTTACCCTCACTCCTAGACTTTATGTCCGCTACGATAAACTACTTCCTTTTCATAAATAATCCTATGAATGATAAATATTTTCCCAAAATGACCCTGCACCTAGTAATTTCAACACTACTCAGAATTTATGATCCTTCACTCATCTCACTTAAACATTATCTCACTTTGCTCTATTTATCCATTACCTCCTCATTACAGAATTACACTACTTCTGAACAACCATTTTTTGCTTTTTGCATGTCCTTTCTCGTGCAACCCCTTCACGTCGCCCGACTTCGCCCCACCCTAAAATCTTTGGTTATTGAATTTGTGCACTCCAATTCTTCACCCACATCGTCTTCTATCTCATCTTGCTTCAATGAGATATTTTTAGGAAAATGGATTTGACAGGACCAAAATCTTATCACCACAACCAATTAAAAAATAAAAAAAATAAAAAAATACAGAAAAGAGGGAAGGAAGAAAGGAAAAAGGGTTTTTTTGAATCAAACTAAACATAGAATTTTTCAGTTCTCTTCTTTGAAATCGTTATTTTACACAGATGGACCCAATGTTTATTGCTTATCTCAATGCATCTGGTCCTCCGTCCCTCATCAAAGTTGAAGTCCTTGTTATCTCACAAATCTTTCCTCTTGTCTATGTCCCTGTTAAAGTCTGAAATTGTCTTAACCCAGGAATATCTCAACCCTAGCAGCTTCTCTTCACTGTTCGACCCCCACATTCCCCTACACAATACAAGGTGAATTCTCTCACTGTGAAAATCAGACCATCACTACCTTCCGTCACTCCACCACCACTACCTCCACCACCGCATCCTCTCCTGCTACCACCTCAACCTCAACTAACCCCCCATCCCCCAATCAACTCAGCCCAACTCCCCTTCACCTTCCCCACTGCACCACATTTTTCAACTCCCCCTCCTTCGGAAACTCCTCCGCGATCTTCTCTCAATCCCCAACTTTCCATCCCATCTTCCTCCCAAACACTCTCCATTGAGCAATTTGAGCAGCTAAAAACTCAGTTCCCTCAACAACAACAAGAAGCGAAGGCCACAACCGAAGCCTTCATGAAACAACTCACAAAGAAAGAGGAAGAAAATTAGGTATCCAACAAACTCTACCATAAGTTCGCATCGGACCTATAGGAAATTAAAGCTCGAATAGAAGACAAGTCAACGCCTTCGTACGAGGAATTGCAAGTTTGGTGGAGGTTGTTTTCCGCTCCTGCCTGGCACTACCAAGTGGAAGCAGTCATCAGATTCTACACCGTCAACCTCAACTATCACCATTGGCCTTTCGGAAGGGCAATGTCAAGCGATTGTTCTTCTCGACTCAATTCTTTGGCAAAGGATTGCATCAATCACATGATCCCCAGCGAAATAAAATTCATTATCAACAAGGCAAAAAAACAAGGAATTGAGGAAGCATTGTCAATCATCCGCTCGGAATATAACTACTGCCTCAGCATCGCAAGAAAAGACACTTCAAGGTAAGTCTTAGGGTCGACGCCCAAAAATCATTCTCTCGCCGCGGACCGCTGAATAGGTTCACTCCATTTGCGTTTATGGGCTTATCATTCATCTCTTTATCTGCACGTCTTCCAAAACTGATGGAGACTCGTCAAGCTACCGCAAGAAAGGGGACCATAGCAAGACGCAAGATTACAAGAAGATCACATTCAATAGGCAGTATGACGACACCTTGGACAGAGGCTATGACGTCAGTCGCACTACAAAGTGTTATCACCATGACTTCGATTTCAAGCAATCTGACGTCACCAAGGCTTCCTCATCAGATCCTGGACGCAAAGCTGAATGACATGTCACCATTCCCGATTCCATCAATCTCCGACATTCTATCCAATCTCATTTCTCCACCATCCACCACTGATCTTCAACTCACTCTTTTTGCTCTTCAAAAACCCTCTTCTAAGCTCTGTAACCTAGATAGTTTCTTCGTGGCCTCAACTTCCTCCCCTTTCTCTAATTGGTCTCAGTTACTCTCAACTTCTTCTAGAAGGTACTCACATCCGGTTCTGCAATGGATCCTCCATGGTGTTTAACTTCACTTTATCGAAACTAAGCATGTATTGGTAAAAAAAATAATAGAAGTTTGAAGAATGTTTGCCCAACTGCTCAATTTAAGAAAGTTCTCCAGTGTATCAAGCCTTCCCCCATCTTTATCCCTAATCACTCTCTTCTCCCTCACCACTCAGACTTCATCACATCCTCAACCTCTTAACTTCTATCCTCAGGAGCAATCGAACTTTCACCCTCACAAATTGTAAGTAATCTCATCTTCGCAACTGAAAGTTCCTCCAAAACTGGATTTATTTTGGATATCCACTTTGTCAACCTCTTCATCTCCTTTCCATAATTTCATTACGAATTCATTGATAGCATAGTGGCACCACTCTCTGGTACACAAAACCAAGATTTCTCATCCTGTTTTGATATAAAGAATGAATATTATCACATCCTAATACACCTTCGGCACATGCCATATCTAGCGTTCCAATGGAATAACGTCCAATATCAATTCATCACACTCTGCTTTGACATCTCCTCATCTTGCTGGATATTCACCACTGTTGTGCAAAAAATCATGGTCGAATTAAGACTTAGGCATGTTTTTGTCACTTCTTACATCGACGACTCAACACTTGCAAACCCCAATCTACCTATACTTATCTGGCAAACCTTTAATTACGTCGTCCTGCTACACAATCTCTGCTTCTTCCTCAACATCCACAAGTGTGTCTTCCTCCTATCTCAATCTATTAACTTCTTAGTTTTACAAATGATTCTCACCACAAAAGGATAAGAGTTCCAGACAGCAAGGCTGAGAAGATTCTCAACTTAATTTCATCAACCTATCTTTCCCCACCTTCCAGTCGGTTTCTTGTAGAACTCGTAGGAAAGTTAATAGCACTCTCAAGAGCCTTCTTACCTGCCCCTCTTTTCACCTCCACTCTCTATGACTCAATTACACCAGCCAACTACGACACGTCTATACAATTTTTTGACGATCTCATCTTCGACCTACTTTGGTGGCTAAGCCACCTCCCTCATCTACCAAGTCGTCTTTGGACAATCAGAAAACCAACTTCCTTAATCTCAATAGATGCACCCGCTCTTCAAATCGGAGTAATAATACCCCCCTCTATACTCCCTCCTATCACCATCAATCAATGTGTGTTTGATGAACTCATTCAAACTTCTTCAACCCATAGGGAACTCTTTGCTATTCTCGAAACTTTTCTCTTCCTCATAACAAACCACCCTAACCTTCTCATCTCGTCATTCATTAGACTTCTTTCGGATAGTCAATCCTCTATTGCTCTTCTTTCGGATCTGCGCTCATCAGACCCTATCTTCAACCCTTGGTTGCGTAAAACCACTTCAATTCTTTTAAACAATGACACACTTCTCACCCCAGTTTGAATTCCTCCATGCCTGAACAGAATTGTTGATACCTTATCAAAAACCCAAGATAACACTGATTGTGGTATTACCAACGATGTTATCCATGATATATTTTCAATCATCGGCGCCCTTGTTATTGATCTCTTCACATCAAACTATCATCACACCTCCCTCCTCTTCACCTCCAGAATCTGGTCTTCAAAATCTTCTTTTACCGATTCCCTCTCAATCGATTCGAATGACTTTTTATCCCATCCCTACAAATGACTTTTTCCTCCCACCTCTCTGCTTCACGACTCTCTCTCTCTCGCTCAACCCTCTCCCCCGCTACATTTATAACTCTCTCTCTCTTGCTCAACTCTCTCTCCCGCTACATTTACGATTTTCTCTCTCTCGCTCAACCTTCTCCGCCGCTACATACTTACTCATTTTTCGTCATCTTCTAAAGCTAACTGGTTACCCCGCATCCTTTCACTCAATACCATTATAAAATTCATCATTCCAAAATCAGAATATTCCTGCATTTCAAGTCCCTGGGTCCACTTTTGTTGTCCGAATCCTGCGTTAATAGGTATTTCCGCCATTTTGTTCTAAACTTAGAACTCACCCTCAAATCATCAACCAAACCTATCATAACTTTCCCGCATCCACATTCTCCTTCTCCTCTACTCCACATTTCCACCTGCGTCGCATCCCGTACCCATACCGCATGAAAGTTTCAACACTGTTTCATGTTCCTTGCCTCATCATCTCACCCAGGCTTCAACCTTCCTCTATTCCTGCTCGCAAAACCCAATCCGGAAGCTATGACCACTCTCACCTTCATACACCCCTGCTTCCCCAAACCATTTCTCCACTCACTTATTAAAAGCCCCCCCCCACACATGCATTTTCTTCTCTTCCAGTCCTGAATAAGTGTCTATTGCTAATATCCACACCTACATTCTCATATGACAAAATTAATTTCGAAAGAATCCCTAAAAATGTCTCCCCTTAAGTGTTTGGCTCTCTTAACCTAATAAGAAATTTTCCGCCATGTCTGTCCGTCTTTGTATATCCTGGTCGCACCTCACGTTTCGTTGTATCTATCTCTTTGTATTGCAACTTCAACCCCTCTCCACAACGCTGCCAACTCTCCCACACAGATAAAAAAATATTGCAACATCATGATAAGTCTCCGCCTCTTGCACCCTCTTTAGAATCTTCACCTTATTTCGTATGTAGCCAAGAACTTTCCTTAATTTTTCCCACTCCAAAGGACGTGCAGACTCTTCAATAACACCCCTACTTAGAGCATACTCACCTCAACCCCTCTCTACAACTTGAACGCTGCCAACTCTCCCACAGATAAAGAAACATTGCAGCATTACGATAAGCCTCCGCCTCTCGTCCCCTCTTTAGAATCTTCACCTTATTTCGTATGTAGCCAAGAACCATACTCAAATTTTCTCACTCCAAAGGACGTGTAAACTCCTCAATAACACCCCTACTTAGAGCATACTCTCTATACGCTTTCCTGAACGCCTTTACACGACTACTCTGACACGGATTTCTCAATCTTCCCGACCTAAGAGACGAAAACTTCCACTCAAACAATTTATTACCGCATCTACAGTTCAAGGCAAACCATCGGCTCCCCTTCGCCATCTATCGTCCAACACCGACTCTCCATCTCCACCAACCACTAACTACGCAGAAATGCTTAAACATCTGAATCATTACATGTCATGCAACTTCTTTCTACACCATTTCTTTCGAGTCACTCATTCAAACCAAGAAGAAGTTTCCTCATCCCATTTCGCCATCGCCTTCCTAGACCAAACTCTTCAATCAAACAGTTGCTCCACTCCAACCCTGATTGGTAACTTCTTGCTATCTCCGGTGTCGCTTGCCTCTGATGCCAACTTCCATCACTCATCCGCTCGTTCCACCACTCCCTGCAAGATGACAAGTCACGTGTGGATGATGGAAGGATTTGGAACGGCATAGGAGGTGTGTGGGCCTGCGGCCCAACTCTACGACTCTCTTATGAGCAATCTGGCATCACCTGCTGCATGACAATTTACTATTTTATCTGGACCGGGTTTGAGCAGCAATTCTCCTGGAGCAGACCCCATGGTTGGTTACAACTCACACAGCCCTGGTTTTTCATCTTTTGAGACCCATGGTTCCAACGACGTGGGAATTGTCTTTTCTTTCCTGGGCATCACGACTACGGTTGATTTTCTTCATCTATAGTTGGCCAGTTTTTTTTTCATCTGTTATTCTATTTTTTTCAAGATCTACGGCGGGTGCATCTACCGAGCAATATCATTGGCTCATCTCGAGGTACCATCGGGACTCACCCAGCAGGATGCGAATCCTCGGCAGTCCGACCTCCACTATTTCCGGGAGCAGCAAGAGCATAAGTAACTGGCGCAGGACCGATCGCAGCAGACTGCGTCAACTCACGCTGCGCACTCTCCGGATTCCTTCCGCCAGCCGCTGCTCCCATCGCGTAGGCAAACCTGCACGTCACATCAACACAATCAACCAGCCGCTTTGAAGAGTGCTCTGCGGCCCAACTCAACGACTCTCTTCTGAGCAATCTAGCATCATCTACGGCATGACTATTTACTATTTTATCTGGACGGGGCCTGGGCAGTGCGTTTTTCCTTCTTCTTTTTTCCGAAAGTCTATACATTTTTTTTTTCTTCTTTTCTTTTCTTAGTAAACCCTGCCAAAAGGCCTGCTGGGGCACGGTTCCACTAGCACACGAGTCATGGCCAATTTGGACCTGTGCGGCACTGTAAGAAAAGGAAGAAAAGTAATTTTAAAGACTTAAAAAAAAAGAAAAATGGCGACGGTACATTTCCCAAGATGGGAAGAAGTCGGACTTTTGAAAGTGCAGCCGTCCCACTAACCCTCCCGTCTCCACCCTCTGCTCCCCACCCAGCCAAYACCTAATCAGGACAGAGTGGTACGTGACTGTTGCAGTCTCGCATACCAYSTCGAGGGAGTCCCTTCGTGTGCCTGATGGGACTCCCTCCTCTGACGGTTGCCATGCTGAAGCGTGCATTTCGTATATTTTGAGAGAATCGAAGTACTGGATGGGGTTAACAATTGACCCGGAAAAAGAAGGGGGTCAAAATTATGCCCTTCGAGTACTTGATTTTTTTTAATCTTTTGAAGAGCTGCCATAAAACGAGTCTTTCTATTTTCTTTTCCCGCCTCTATCTTGGGAACTGGAAAGAAAAAGCACAAAAAAAAAAAAAAAAAAAACACCACTTCAGAATATAAATCCCTCGCAATCGGACGATGTCCCGCAGATGTCCCAAAGGTGTTTGTGGGACACGGTTTTCCTTACTCCTTTGCTAGTGGAACAGTGCCCCTGGGCAGTCCGGCACTCCGTTCTAGATTTCTTTTTCTCTTTTTTTTCTCTTTTTTTTCTCTTTTTTTTTAATTATTCCAATCCAAAGAGGGTGAGAACAGGGGCCCGGGAATACACCCCACAAATACACCCCACAAATCAACCCGGTACATGGGAGAACGTGGTCCGTTCTAGATTTCGTTAGTAATAAACAGCAGAATGTTTCGATACTGTATTTCTGGGAAGATGCAGTAGAAGAGAAAAAAAACAAAAGCCAAATGGCCAGCCGAGATCCATATGGCCCGCCCCCCAGTTTGCAACAGGAAAGAACTGTATCCCTCAAAAGGGAAACAATGGACGGCGCCCTATACTAAGTTGCAAGGAACATGACAAGATGACCTGCCCTACGACCGGTCTTAGGCCAGACCCTATTTTCTGCTGTCGGAGACCCCAAACGAACCCATCCTACCGTCTTCCCCGGAACATAACGCACCCTGAAAAGGAACGCATACAAGGTATGTTTCCGCCCAGATACAGGCAGAATGAGGGTGCGTTGTGCTGTGGGGGAAGACGGTAGCGAAGTCGTACTGCACGACCTTATCGAAAATAGAAAAAAAACTGAAACGACGAACGAAAATGGAACCCACCAACACAAGCGCACCCTCCTGGCTGCGAATTTCAGGGCCGGGCGCTAGGTCCCACTTGCACGAATTAATAAATACTGACCGGCGTGACCGTAGATAGCAGGGATCAACGGCCGAAATCTCCTAATTTGCGTAAGTGGCACCTTGCCCCGGCTCTTGACTATTATCAATCACATGCGACAAATGCGTCTCTACCCTTCGGCCGGCCACTTTTGACTCCGTCAGGACTTGGTATTTTTGTCGTCTCAAAGACGTTGGAAATCGGGCGCGAGCGAGAGGAATGGCCGGTGCTTCTGATGCCGAGACCTCATCGAGCTTTGGGCGAAACATTATAAGCCATAGCACGACAGAAACGGGGGTCAAGAAGTCAAGAAGTCAAGAAGAAGAAGAAGGCTGTGAATCGAAGTCAGGGAAGTGAGTCGCGCTTTAAGAAAGGAAGCTCGTCGAATCGTCGACGCGCTTGCGAGTATCGACTGCGAAGCCTCAGCGATTGAAGTCTCGCCGATGCGATTGGGGTGTGCGCCGACGGGTCTAACGTAAGCGGCAAGCGGACGTAGTTATACTCCAACCATCCACGTGAACAGACGAGGAGGAGGACGAGGAGGAGGAGGAGAAGATTCGCTGGATGCACCAGGCACCTGGCAGTCCAACGTGGGCAGAAGACGACGTCCTCACCGGGCGGACTGTGGGAGTTTTCAGTCGTTGTTTCCCACACACACACACTGTTTGCAGTCGGCGACTCACACACATACATACAGATACAAAGTAAGAGAGAGAGAGAGAGAGAGAGAGAGAGAGAGAGAGAGAGAGAGAGAGAGAGAGAGAGAGAGAGAGTTGTGAAGTTGGTGCTTGGACGGAGAGCGAGTGAATATGTTGTTGTCAACGATAGCAGGCTGTTTGCATCAGCCGTTCCGGCTGTATCCAGTCTCCGCACGGACCGTTTGGGCAATAAGAAGATCGACAACAAGGGAAAGGCAAGGAAGTCTTCGTAGATTAACAGCAAGGGTGACAGGCAGTGATCCTGTAGCTATTCGATTTTGTCCACCTTTTGCGACCAGGAGAGGGGAAGTCCCGGAAGGGGACGACAACTCGCGATCGAACTTTGCCCGTCAAAGTGGAACGGCAGCAGAAGGAGGAGGTGGAGGGGGAGGAAGTCGCAGCAGCAGAGACGAGGAGAATGACGTCAGCGAGAAACGCCGCGAAGCAGGACGGAAAGGAGGTGCAGCTCGAAAAGCGCAGATGGAAGAGGAGTACCCTGGAGGGGCAGAGGAGGGGTACAGAGAAATGGGACGCAAGGGGGCGAAAGCCAAGAAAGCAGGGGTAGGTGAGGATAACGAAGAGGGAGAAGGAGAAGAGAGGGGAGGAGAGAAGGGAGGACGAGGGAAGAGTACTCGTACAACGAATCTCGATGATGAAGACGTGTCGGAAAAGCGAAGCGAAGCTGGCCGGAAGGGAGGAGAAGCACGGAAAGAGCAATTAGGTTCAGAGGGGTATCGAGAGATGGGGCGCAAGGGAGGAGAGGTGCGGAAAGAGCAGATAGGTTCAGAGGGCTATAGAGAGATGGGGCGCAAGGGAGGTCTGGCCACGGACGCGTTGTCAGGAGAAGAAGCGGCTCGAGTGAAGGGGGTGGAGATCGACGAGTCAAAGTACAAGACCAAGTCTCCGCTCTCTGACGTCGCTGCCAAGGAAGGCGGGGAGGAGGAGGAGAAGGAGGAGGAAGGAAAACGCTCCTAGCCCGACGGGTGGACAAGCGGGAAGTCAACGAGAAACGGCGCTACTACCGCTACTGTCTTCCGCCGAACACGACGCACCCTCGTTATCAAATGTATATAAGCGATCTTTCCAGTCCGATGCAGGCATAATGAAGGTGCGTTGTGTTCGGGGGAAGACGGTTGTCGTTACCCTCCCCCGGCCACCGTATACAGAGCGGGTCAGCACCTCGATAATGAGTTAAACAACGAAGTAATGAGTCAGACCATAATACTTCGTGCGGCTGGCTTATTAATTAGAACATAGCACCGAAGCAGTTCCGAGCCGGATTAGGGCAATGAGGCCTTTCTCTGCGTAGATATCGGGACTGTTGGGGGCGTGTTACCTCAGTGGCTCTCTTCGCCCGTACAGGCTGTACGACCCTTACGTGGTGGTATGGCGCTTCATGTGAGGTAGGTGGGCCAGATGGGGGGGGGGCAGGGGGGATATTTCTGTGTCTATTTCGTGCTGGCTTCCAAGTACAGAACACCGAAGCAGCGTTACTGTTGGGGGCGTGTTGCGTTAGTGGTTCTCTTCGCCCGTACAGGCTGTACAACCCTTACGCGGTGGTATGGCGCTTCATGTCGAGGTAGGTGGGCCAGATGGTGGCGGGGGGGGGGGGGGGGGGGTTATTTCTGTCTCTATTTCGTGCTGGCTTCTAAATACAGAACACCGAAGCAGCGTTACTGTTGGGCGCTTTGCGTCAATGCAGGGCTTCTCTCGAGTTTCGGTGCTGTGTACTTGGAAGCCAGCACGAGTCTTTTCATGCACAAGGCAGACGGTTAGGCTTTAGCTAACGGAGATATCGGAACTGTTGGGCGCTTTGCGTTAATGCCTCTCTCCGTGTCGAGTCGTCTTTTCACGGACAAGCTGTACGGGGCTTAGGGCATACTCGCACTACTACGTTTTTGCGGAGTTTTGGACGGAACTGTGGCCAGATACATCCAGGTATGGCGTGAATGTGGTCAGATACGTTCGAGATACTGCTAGTGTGAGTACGCCCTTAGGTGCTCGGTTATATCGCGATCCATGTCAAGGTAGGTGGCCCACATGGKGGGGGGGGGGGGGGTGGAAGATATTTCTGTGTCTGTTTCGTGCTGGCTTATCAGAACATACAGTAATACAGTCGCATCCCAGCGTTTAGGCTTTAGTTACGTTGATACTGGGACTGTTGGGTGCTTTGCCTCAATGCTTCTCTTCGCGTATGGATGCCTTGCCTCACTGCCTCTCTTAAGTTGATATCGGGACTGTTGGGTGCTTTGCCTCACTGCGGCCTCTCTTCGCGTATGGATGCTTTGCCTCACTGCCTCTCTTCGCGTACAAGTTCCACGACTCGTACGTGGCCGTATTTGGCGCTTCATGTCAAGGTAGCCGAGGCCAGGTTGGCGGTGACGTTGTCGTGAGTTTCGTAAGATCTTGTCTGCTCGAATGTTCGATCCTTACCCATTTTTAGCTGCTGAGTTTTGTCCGTTAGCGGCTATGAACATCCTCGTAGTTGACTTTTCTGGATGCATCTGGCCTCAATGTCGGCCGAATTCGGTCAAGACTCGAGAGATGACTACTCCCTCGGTGTTGCCGTTTGGTCACACAGGTGTTTCTGAATGTGCTGTCCGCTAAAAATGTTTGATCCTTATCCATTTCTAACTGTCGAGTCTTATCCGTTAGCGGCTTCGAACATCCTTGTACTAGACTTTTCTTGGACGTATCCGGTCTCAAAGCCAGGCAAGTTGGTCAAAACAATATTTTTCATTTCTCCGTCTCTCTTGCCCTTCGATCCGTCAGTTGTTTCACGATTACCCATTCAGTGTCGAGCTGTTCTTGTCTTTCTCCGAATTCTCCCATCAATCAAGCATTGGTCGGTGAGGTGTTCGGTGTTATCCACAGTTGTGTTTTTGTCTTGTCCCGGCGATCATTGGCTGCTGCTGGGATGTGCAATCTTATACAGTGGAAACGTGTGGTTGATGAAGAAACGGTGAAGATTCAGTGAAGAAGCACTGAAGACTCGCTGCCGGGACGAGGGTGAAGAAAACAAGATGAACGGGTTACGGGAGGCGCCCAATCGGACGAAGAGGGAAAGTACTGTGAGATTCCAGAGTCCGGAACCAACGGAATGATTGTAGAGGATGATATTTCGCTTTTCTTTTTTTTTCTTTTTTTTTTGCGGCATTATCTTTCATCTATTTCCATCCGGTTTCGAAATCGCTAGCTCATGGATGTACCGACTGGTCTAGGCTAGTTGATCTGCCACAGATGTTTAGCCCTGACGATATCTCGTTGTGACGGAGCCATCCGTCACTACCGTCCGAGGAAGAAAGAGAAAAAAGAAAAGAAAAGAAAGGAAAAATTTAAGAAAAAAGAGGAAAAAGAAACGGTGATGAGTGTAGTACCTTTTTTTTTTCTTTTTTCTAGTGTATATTACTTTAGGTAGGAGTGTTTTATACTTGGATTCTGTACGATTTGTACGTTTTCCGTTGAAATCGCTTTGCGGGAGTTGAAAATGCCGTACGATATGTACGGCTTCCGTTGAAATCGCTCGTGTGCGGGGTACATACTACACAGTGCGGAGACATTGTTCTAAGACTAGAAATTTTAGGAATTTTCTATGATTTGTACGTCCCACGTAGAAATCGCTGTTTTTTTTTTTTTGTACGTGCGTCCGACGTAGAAAGAGGTTTTGAAAAGTTGAAAAAATCTGTTTGACATCAACGTGTTACGTCGAAATTGCCGGTATTTTTATTTATTTTTTTGGGTCAAACTTTTCATTGTTTTTTTCCCTTCTTTCTTTTCGGTATCTATTCTACGTAGAAAGATGCTTTTTGCTGACGTGTGTTTTTTTTTGTTGAATCAAGACAAACAATAATTCCCTAAGAATTTCAACGACGTCATGCAGGTTCTAGGTACGAATCGTTTGCCGTTTCCTTCTCCTTCACGTTTGATCGTTTTTACCACATTGCCTACTTTATTACCTTTAATTCTTTTTTGTACTTCATATCATCTGTTTCACTGTTTCACTGTTTCACTTACGAATCGTTCGTCTGTCTTCTTTCTTCCCTTTTAACGAAGAAATAATTATTGCCTTCCTGTTCAGAAAATCGCAAGGAAAATGTGATGCTGGTGTCACATGCACGCTTAATGTTCCTTTTCCAATTTGTTGAATCAGCATGGGTAAGCTTCATGAATGTAGCGTTGGTAGTAGTGTACTACTACCGTCTTCACCCGAATAGAACGCCCGGTCATTATAGCTGTATTTGGCACAACTGTCAGCCCAGATACGGCGATAATTACCGGCCGTTCTGTTCGGGTGAAGACGGTAGTGACGATGTTCACACAGGAAATTCAATATGTTCGTTTGTACTGATGGATGGTGAGTAACCAGCTCATGTGTCGTAATGTTGCACGCATTGGATTGTGAGTAAACAGATCACCCGACAGTTGGGAAACCCATGTAATATGTACTTCGTTTGTCAAAAGGGAGAGGCCAGAAAAACGGAGAAACAAAGTCTTAGAGGGGAAACTACGCGGGAGTCACGAAAAAGGGGTATAATTGCAGTGCACTATGGGCCAAGCAAGTTACCCTCCGCGATTGAGGACCCCTGAAGAGTGCCGGTGGCGGCCGGCCGAAAGTTCTAGTGGGGTCACTCCGCCTGGATTCGTTGTTATATTTTTAACTGTCGTGCTCGGGACTTACGTTTTTATCACTGCGTACCATCTTTCCCTTCTTTTCTCTCTATATCGCCTTATCTTCTCCTCCTCCTTCTTTCGTGCTATCCTCCTACTGCCTTTGCTTCTTCGTCGACTTCTATTCCTCTTCGGGATTGCCGTGCATGCTATGTACGTTTCTCTTGTTGGTACTTCGGTTGGTTGGCACACACTGTACTACACAACAAGCAAGATACAGTTTCGAATTGCAGTTCGGGCAATGTATACAACCCAGCTTTCTGGCCAGGCAGGGGTCTGAAGTGCAATTGCAAACTGTATATCTTGCCCCATAGTGCAATTACAACTCCAGCTTTTTTTGCGACTCTACTGTAGTTACCCCCTCCCCCCCCCCCCCCCCCCCCCCCCCCCCAAAAAAAAAGAAAAAAAATACCTGACCGTCTCTTCATGGTATGCTGAGCTGCCTGAGCATAAACATGCGGAGACTTCTGCAGGGGGGGTTTACTATGTCACTAGTCCTTTTCCCAACCTTTTTTTTTCCCAAGTTGCAGCGTAGCTGCCGTAGCATGCTGCCGCAACTCGGTCGCTGACTCACTGGCACCTCGGAAAAATGGCTGGCCAGCAGTGCCAGCCAGAGGCAGGCCCGCACGGTGGCATTTTTCTTTGAGTCAGACGTGTAGCACGTTTCCAGCACCGAAGAAGAACAGTGCGTCGGACGGACTCAGTCTGGTGGCTTACACAACTTCGCAGTTGGTGTCACGGCACTGACCGAGTACTAGACTCTCCTCAGTGTCCAGTGAAGTCGTAGTGGCTGACACTGCTGTAGGATGAAGGGTAGGTGAGCAACAGCGATGGGGATCGTTCCACTACTCTCGAATCTCGATCGAAATGTGCAACCCGAGAGTGAATCTTCTGCTAGAACATGGAAAGATACGCAGCCATCATTTTTATCTTTTGTGCATGTCGAGAATAGTGGAGCGAGGCCCCCTGTTTCGCGTGAGAGGGAAGAGGGAAGATCATGATTCTGAATTGGGAAGCTGCGAAGTTGTAACGCCAGCCTGCGGTTCAACTGGGAACCAACTGCCAATGCCATCAGTGCGGCCATGAAACGTGGTGCACACTGTTACCATTCTTGCCTGATATAAAGCAGGACACACTAAATTTAAATTAGATTCACAACCTTTCCAAAAAACCCACAAAGAAAAGGGTGGGCATTCAAGCGCCGCCTAGTTCTTTGTGCCCAGAGAAGACAAATTAAATTGAATCGAGCAGTGAGAACGTGTGGAAAGGAGGGTACTCTTAAGAAATCTCCCCCCCTCCCTCCCTCCCTTGTAGGTCTTCCATTAACACTGCACTCCATCTTAGTCACAGCTACTCCTGCTGGGCTCCTGCCGCTCCTCCCCTTAACTGACATTTCGTTAAAACTGACATTTTTTTCTAAATTCATGAAATTGAGCGTATAAAAAAACAAATTTGTTGTTTAGTGTTTTTTTGTCCCCATGACGTCGGATGATCAGATCATCGGGTGTCGTGGCGACTCTCGATGATCTGACCATGTACTTCACGTTGAGGTACATCAGATGGACAAAGTGAGATAACCACTTTCTCACCTGATGAGCAATGAAATTTTGACTAAGTCCACTTTCGTGAATTTAGGAAAAAATGTCAGTTTTAATGAAATGTCAGTTCCTTGCGCTTCGCTAGTCTGTTGTAGGATTCACTTACTGAGAATTTTGAAAGGTCGAACCCCCGAGGGTTAGCCCTTGAGAGTCTTTGAGACTGCACACCCTCTCCACCTCCATGCTGTTGGGTCAATGGACAGCTTTCGCAAGGGCAGCTTACCTACCCATGTTGTGGATATCTCAGGTTCTGATTCTGAATCACCCTCACCTGTCAGTGAGGGGGATTTGACCACAGTCTGATTACTTCCTCCCCAACTGGTAGCACTGTAGAGGACGGTTCCACTACCGCCCAGTGCGCCCACCTCCGGACCTCCTGAAGGCCACATGATTGCGTCAGGCCTTGTACCTCCCAAATTTCCATCCTCTCCTCTCTCTCCTCACCCGGTGTGGGGGCGTACCATGTGCCTGCTGCATCTGCTGTGGATGCTCTCACTGTTGGTTACTACCTCAAACAAGCCAGCCGGCTGTGGATGCTCTCACTGTTGGTTACCCCTTCAGCTGTGTGGCTCTGCAGTAGAGGAATGGAGCCTTATGGAGGTACCCTTGGGGCCTTGAAATGCCCCCGCTGTTCCTGGGCCTTCGAATCCACCAAACACTTATGGTGGGACTGTCCGGCTTTGAGAAGAGTGTGGAGATGGTGGGAACACTGGGAAGACCATTGGAGGAAAATGGGTGGGGAAGGAATTGTGGGGGATGAGAAGTGGGTATTAGTGGGCTTCGAGGGTGAGGATCAGCCGGGCAAGAAGGGTTGGTTGGCCGTATGTTGCACATGTGGCTAGGGCGGTGATCTGTTCAGTCCTATGGGCAGATAGAAACCGTTCCAGGTTCGAAAGGTGCCCCTTCTCTGACCTGGAGCCTGGAGGTTAAAGCCGGCATTAAGAGAGGCTTGAGGAGAGCTATCTGGGCCGACTGGCACAGAAAAGCGAAGTGTGGTAGGGGTTCAAGGAGATGACTGTGGTGGTTCCGGAGATCGTGGGCGAAGGGCAATCAACTGGTGGCAGTACACACAGCACAAGGCCTGGTGATCTCAAAGTGGCTGAGCACCTCAGTGGAACTAGGTAGGAGTAGGGAGTAGGCGGGCTGGGGATGTACAGCCGTAGGAACTGACATTTCATTAAAACTGACATTTCATTAAAACTGACATTTCATTAAAACTGACATTTTTTTCTAAATTCACGAAAGTGGACTTAGTCAAAATTTCATTGCTCATCAGGTGAGAAAGTGGTTATCTCACTTTGTCCATCTGATGTACCTCAACGTAAAGTACCATTAGCATACATCCGATGGTCAGATCATCGAGAGTCGCCACGACACCCGATGATCTGATCATCCGACGTCATGGGGACAAAAAAACAATAAAAAAAATTGTTTTTTTATACGCTCAATTTCGTGAATTTAGAAAAAAATGTCAGTTTTAACGAAATGTCAGTTTAGGGGACCAGGGTAACGCGGTCTGTAGGGGGACCCGGGGGAGGTTAGAGAGTGCCAAGGTTTGAACCAGGACACTCGGGGAGACTCGGTTATGTAGGGATGCGGTGGTCCGGTAGGAGAGTGTCTAGGATGGAGGAACAGAGTGTTCCGCCGGGTCGTATAGATCTGGCCGTCGCTATAGCCTATAGACGTCTAATAGAAGGTCCCGTGCCTAAGGCTCTAGGTAAGTGTATTGTTGGGTTCTGATGATTGTTTTCTTGTGAGTTGGTTGAACTTCCCAGTTTGGCTGGAACCGTAACTTAAAGCTAAACTGGCTGATGCTGCCAGGATAACCCCGGGTCGAATTGTGAGGTCCCCGGTCTCGTGTCAAAAAAACAAAACAGTTACTTGTGAAAAGGACGTCAGTAGCCTCTACGGAATCACCTTGGAACGTGGGATTTGTGGGCCCGGGGTGAAAGGCTCAAAGGATATGGGAATGGGCATTGGGCACTCAATGGCATGGAGTAGGATAGTACTTGGTACTATGCAGTCTGGAGGATATGTGATCACACTGACAACAGTGACGAGTTGGCAACAGGGCAGGAAAGGGGGGGGGGGGGGGTATCATCGAAACTTCACAAGCGACGCAAGGACGTGGGTGGCAGCATACCACATGACATTGTCATTAAAGGAAAAGTTAACCATGGCGTGGTCGCCTCCCTCAAACAGTGAAAGCCATGACCAGCCCAGTTTTGAATGAGGATGCAGTGGGCCAGTGGTAGGCTATGCCAGCATTGCCAGGCAAAGCACCTCCGAGTCGGACGTTTCATCTCACCGATATAGCAGCCACTGTTCAAGTTCATTTTTTTTTTCTATATAATTTTGAGTAAGTTTACGACTTTTCTCAATCCAATTATGGGACTCGACAGAGCCGCTTGACAATGTATTATTCCACATATGATGCGGGACGCTTGTATAACACTACACCACGTGTCAGACCAAATTAGTGTATAAACAAATATCTCAATCCGTCATTCATGGTGTGTTGACCTGCTTCAGGCTGCTTGATCTGCAGACCCCCCCACCGTGGCACCCCCCCATACGCAACCCCATGTACCACTAGTAGCTCATGTCAGGGGGTGCCTGTTAAATTCTCAAAGCTTAGTAGCTTACCATTAATTTTTGTGAAAAACGTTGGGCAGTAGCCCCCTTTGCAGGACGTACTCACTCTGGAATGTCTGCTCAACCCTACTCCTGCGATGTGGAAGTCCCCCACTTCGGAGGTTTGCATTGTTATTGTTTTTTTTTCGTTTGTTTGTTTGTTTGTTTAACGTCATGTGAATGCGTTGTTCAGTGATTCGCAGCCCTCTGTTCGCAGGATTTCTGAACAAGACGTTCAGTGGTCAAAGGCCCTTAGAGAACAGGGCCACGTAAATGACAAACAGGCCCTCGGGCCCGTCCAAAGTAAATATATATAGGGGGGGGGGGGGGGGGGAAGACATTTGCACTCTCATTTTTTCATCTTTTTTTTCTGCGGGGATTCGATCAGTACTTCGCCCAGCCATTTTTCTTGGACACGCCTGTTAACCGGTGCGCCCTTGGCCTGCTGGAGCAAAATCATTATGGCTGGCTGTGTCAGCCAAAATAAGGTCCGTCTGTCTTCCCGAAAAAAAAAAAAAAAAAAAGAGGTCTGTGCCAGTTCGTCGTCTTTTGGCAGGCAGCCTGAGGCAGGGCATTTCCCACGTTGGAAAAATGTTGCGCAAAAGCACTTCCTAAGGCCGGGCCAGTATACAAGCGGCTTAGCCACAATTTCAGGAAACGTACGGACCACTACAGGAGCGCCCAAATTCATCCGATTGTTTCTACTCTATTATTTCCCGCGGCAGGTAGTTGGGCCAAGTACTGGTGGTTTAAAAGACACCATTACATGAAAAAAAACAAAAAAAGGGTGAAAGAGACCGGGAGGGAGTTAGAGGGTAAGGACACGCATATGCACAGTGTGTGTGAAGAGAGAGAGAGAGAGAGAGAGGAAGCAGGAAAGCCTGTGTGACTGACTCTAATCTGTAGTTCGAGAGGGGGGGGGAAGGGGGGGGGGAGGGGAGTGAGTGCTTGAATGGCTGTTTGAGCAGCCCGAATTGAGCAACAGCCTGAGGTTTGCAGTATTTCCTTCTTCCCACCCCTCCCCACGGCACCCAGAAAACTGCAGCTTCCAAAAAAAAAAACAAAAAAAAACTGCAGCTCTGTAAGTTAGTGCCGGGTTTTACGGAGAGGTGGCGAGCATTGTCATCGGCGGGTCGTGTCCCGCAGTTCGAAAGCAGCAACTTTGGCGATTTTTTTTCGCGCTCAAGAAAATTCGCAGAAAATTCTGAAAATTTGAGGATCCGTGGATTAGAGATAAACTGAAAGTTTGCGGAAAATACACAAGCAAGGATAATATACAAGCAAAGGACTCATGTACAAAAGAGCTCATGTACATTCATGTACAAGGTACAAAAAATACACAAGTACAGACTCTTGATTGCATGCCGCTTGGGATATAGCTCCCGGACCGGTTTCGACCGCAGCCACGCGGTTTTTTGGCAATCTATTCAGGAAAAATAAAAATCATTTTGGCAGCAAAAGAAATTGCAGTGGTGATTTAAGTTTTAACTTTTAACGCAGTTTCCATTTTTGCCATTCAGCGGATTCTACACACTATGCTACCTGTAGCCCTCATGCAACTATCCTACTGGTTCCTCGAGGTTTTTGACGTCGAGGGGGGGGGGGGTTGTTTTCCACGTTGGGGGGAGGGCTTTCCACACTCAGCTATGCTACCGGTAGCCCTCATAAATCTCCTTTTTCAGTTTAAACACTGGGATGTCATGTTCGACCCTCAACTCAAAGCCTCTCCTTTGTGTTCACAAGACTTCGCCATAAACCTATCAGTTAACCTTTTTTTTTTTTTTTTTTTTTTTTTTTTTTTTTTTTTTT
>BFEA01000333.1:908756-918859 GCA_003427395.1 Chara braunii
GTTCCAGTTTTCCTTTCGTTTTTTTCGTTTTTTTGGTAGAAAGAAATGGTTTTGTTTTTTTGTTCTTTTTTGCGATTTTTTTTTTCTTTGGGAAACTGCAACGACCGGGCGTTGGTCTCCCCGACCCCCGAAAGTCGCGGCGCGTTAACGGCTGGACTTCTTAAAAACAATGGGGAGGTACTGGTGGTTTAACCATGGGGCTCTCTTTTTTGAAAAGATAATCTACTATAATTTATTAATTTCCTTTCCTAAGTTGGTAATAACCTTCAAAGGCTTCAAGGCCCTTCATTGATACAGAGCCCTCAATTTTCAGGGGGGTTCAGGGCTCATTATAAGTTACAACAAGTATCCCACATCTTTTAAGCCCAGACGTGTCACCAGGAGCATGGTCCCATTAGCAGTCGAATAGCAGTGTGGCCGATCCAGTGTGACACTGAGTGGCAGCGGCCTGACAGGTTCATTACGAATTTCTGGGCTGGAAAAAAAAAAGGAGAAGGGCCAAAAAAAAAACAAAAAAAAAAAAAGAGACCTCCCACCGGAAATCACGGCAGAGTGCTTCCCAGCCATAAGATCAGATCACAAATGATCTGATGGTGGTGGTTGCAAAAACAGTGAACGAAGTAACTGCCACATTTTTTCTGGAATACACTGGACTTCTGTCAGCAGTGATCATGACGCCCTCCATATACTCCGTGATTGAAGGAGGGCTCCACCCAATGAGATAAATTGCACAACAACAAAAGCAAAATACTGAAAATCTTCTATCCAGTGCGCCTATGGCCTACCCCATCCTCTTTTGGGGTCGCCCATCACAATCCCCAACGGATTGAAAAGGTTTTGTCGGGAAGCTTACTTTGCATGGGCTTGCCCAGTGAGTGTTAAGGAGAGGAGGAGGGGAACAAAGATCTCCTTACTTTCTCGGGTAGTACATGTAATTTAGGTAGTGCTGACCGTGGAATCACGAGTACTGCACGGCAGGATTTGGGTCACTCGACTGCCACACAAACTCTTTTCTATCCTATGACGTTGCTACCGCCTTCACCTGAACAGAACGCCCGGTCGTTATCGCTGCATCTGGACTGACTGGTGGGCCAAATGCAGCTATAATGACCGGGCGTTCTATTCGGATGAAGACAGTAGTGGGACCATGCTCCAGTCCATAGAGTGGAGACCAAATAAACCAACAGCCAAAAAAAAAAAAAAAAAAGGGGAAAAAAATTGGCTCAAAGGGGCCCAAAACCCCACCATGATGGCAGAAGTGTGTTTTCATGGAAACTCGCTGGGTTTAGATCAGATTTTGAGCATTGTAAAGATTTTCAGGGCTGGCCAGAACGACTCATCTCCAAGGCCCCAAGAAACACCAAAACAAGCACAGGTTCGACGGCCGGCTTTAACCTCCAGGTCAGAGAAGGGGCACCCCTCGAACCTGTAAAGGCGGTACACGCGCCGTCACACGGCCCTTGACCCAAAACAAAACAGGGCCAGAACAAAAAACGAAAAAAAAAAAAAAACTAAAAAAACATTATCACCGAATGCACTTTTCAGGGTGTGGGGGAAAGTCAACCTGCGGCTGAAAAGTGGAGCTGCCCCGAAACAAAACAGGGCAAAAGAAAAAAGGAAAAAAAATTCAAAAAAGTCATCATAAAAATTGATAAAATGCACTTTTGTCAGGGTTGTGGGGGGGTGGGGAGGGGTTAACCTCGGGCTGAAAAGTGGGGTTACATGTTAAGCATTTGTGCTGCTGCCTCTTGCCTCTCCCCATTGAAATTTGCACAAGATGATATATGATAGCCTCCAAACAAACACGAAATAGACATTCGGTAGAAAAGCGAGTCTAAATTATTTAAAGGTTAATCGCAATTTTGATCCACTGCTTATCCTTGCCAAGTTCACATTTAGTATATAATTACTCTTAGCATTCACGATCATGGGCGTTGACAGTAGTGGGTACTCGCTACTACCTAACTCGCTACATACATGTGGTACTTACACTTCCTTTTCTTTTCTTTTCTTTTCTTCAAGTACAAGGTTTCCTTCGAGTGCTTTCAAAATTAGGCTCAAGTACATTTGGCACTAGGCGAAAGCATGTGGCTGGCGGAGCGGATTTGTTGATGCTTGATAGTTTTGTTGTGTCTTTCTTCCCTCTACATTTGATAGTTTTTTTGTGTCTTTCTTCCCTCTACATTTCTGATTGCATCATGATGGTTTGGAGACAGTTGTCAGATCGTGGAGGTGTGGGAGTCTACTGAGCACCACAACATATTGCGTCGCGGTTTCAATTACTAACATGTCTTCTATGAAAGAAGTTGATTCCTCAGCTTCCTCTAAAAACAGGAACACCCTCCTTTTCACATTGATCGCTGGCATGCTGGTGTAGAAGTTCATTACTAATTGCAATAATTTTCATTAAAGTTAAAAGTTTAAACCATGAAATCATGAGAAAGTTTCTGCAAGTTGTCTATATACAACTCCTAATAAAGGTACTTCCCCCTTTTTTTTTCATGTTGGGTATCTTAGAGGATTGTGTACTAAAACAAGGAGAATTTTGAAGTCGGATAAAACGAGGAGGGAGAGGATTGTGAAATAAAACAAGGAGAATTTAAAGTGGGATA
The DNA here is from genome assembly GCA_003427395.1 of Chara braunii. Taxonomy (NCBI): domain Eukaryota; kingdom Viridiplantae; phylum Streptophyta; class Charophyceae; order Charales; family Characeae; genus Chara; species Chara braunii. Next base: position 911,369 of record BFEA01000333.1, read on the forward strand.
AAACGAGGAGAACTTGAAGGACGCAAATTTACAACCTTATGCATAGTAGGGATGGTCGGTGGATGATATATCTCAATGTTCTTAAGATGTATGTTCTTGGCGTCCTTGCTTTCTTTCACATAAGTCGTACATAACACTCAAAAAAAAATCAACGTACACTGTTATGGGGTGAACCCGTTGGTGGATGATACATCTCAATGTTCTTATTCTTCTTGGAAAATGAATGTTCTTGGCCATCCTTGCTTTCATATAAGTCATACATTACACTCAGAAAAAATCGCCGTACGCTGTTATGGAATGAACCCAACGCAAATTTACAACCTCAAGCATTGGTCGGGATGGTTGGTGGATGATATCTCTCAATGTTCTTATTCTTCTTGCAAAATGCGCGTTCTTGGCGTTCTAGGCATTCTTGCTTTCATGTAAGTTGTACATAACACTTTTTAAAAAAATCAATTCATCGACTCAAGCGAGTAGCGAAGTTGCTTCCAGTCAATCCAATCTTCCTAGGTCAGCTAGTTGAATTACCAATTAATAATTAATTGAACATAACAAGGTGTGGCGTAGTCCGGTAGCATATCTGTCTTAGCCCTTTTGGGTAACGAGGGTCAGCGGTTCGAATCTTTGTCACCTTGAGTCAAAGCAGAGTAAATAAATTTAACATGAAAATCAATCGACCATTGTCACCTCATATTACTATGTACTGCCTACCGATCATTGCTTTGGATTATTGGGGATGGTAGGGGCAGGGGGGGTACTGTAGAGCAAGGTCATGCTCGCAATAACATACCAAATGTCCGTAATCAAATAGGGCTGTCGCAGAAATGGCGGTATTTAAGTAGGATTGTCGAAATTGTTGCACGAATGACTGTAATAAAATACTCATAAAAAATAGTAGGGTACAATATGGCAATGTAGTTATCAGTATATTGCTACATTTGTCATTTTTGAAAAAAATATTTTTTCATATGTGCTTGTTTGATAATGTCGTGGGTCAATTCAACCTTCTCGCTTACCACTGTTATTTTAATATTTGAATTTGAAACAACAATTGTAGATATCGAGTATCCATTACAATACTCGTCAATGACATTTGAAGAATTGTCTTCAATATTTTAATAACATATTGTTTTTTTGAAATTTTTTCATATTTTCGTTTTTTTTCCCTGCTGAACTAGGCTACCAGACTGGGCCCGGGCCACTTCCCCAGCCGACCCCCAAACCCCCTCCCCAACCCAAAAAAAAAAACAAAAAACAAAAAAATCTAGTTTTTTCARATTTTHATTTTWCCCCCCCCCYRRGGCAAAYSTYKTTCMGTTTTTTTTTTTTTGGGGGGGGGGGGGGTCTAAACCTTTTTCTTTTCCATTCTTTTCTTTTTGATGGCACCTTCCCTGGTCCTTGCACGGCTTTGGGAGTGAACAGAGTAGATTTGGATGTGGCAGGTCGACGATGGTGTTGTTTCTCACAAAAATCGCAGTTTCCACTTAGCGCTCTTGCGCCTTCGGCCTTCCATACTTAGGGGGCGATTTGGTTATWATTTGGAAGTCTTTAATTTAATTTAAATTCAATAGATTCCGCGACTGTATTAGTACGGAATAGATATCGTCTTGGGTTGTGTCCATTCTCAAGGCTAGAAGAGTATGCTCTTCCTAACCAAAATGCTCCGCATCACATTCACTGATTCACATCGGAAGAAACAAAAGAAACAGGCTCGAAGACCATCATCATGTCCAGGTTCCAGCCAAATCACTTATGAGTGGAAATTATTATCATGATTCCTTCAAAATTATTATCAGGTAAGTGATTTTTGCTCCCATTAAAAATTTTCACTTATTTCCCTCTTTCATTACGAGCACAAAGAAGCATCACAGCCCACCGGGCAGAAAAAAAGGGCGACAGAAAACGCATCGGGCTGCCATGCAATTTCCAAGGTGAAGACTAGAATCGGTTCCCTGACCACACAAACAATGTATCGGGCTGCCATGCAATTTCCCCATTGTGCAGCAGCCAGTGTATCGAAAGCACAGTCTTCATGTGCAAAGCCAGATTTTTCGCTGCTGCTCTATTAGACCCGACAAAATCTGGTGGCTTAAACCAAGACAAGTGTTTTCTTCACACGCACTCGTCTTCTCCGTCGATTAACTGCAGGTCATTCCAGCATTGCGCCGGCGGGGGTGGGGGGTGTGGTGCAGGTGGGGGAGCAACGTGGGGGGCGAAGTTGTACCCAAGTGTATTTGGGTGTGCGCACGTCCTGAAAAAAAAAACACATTCTGCAGCAAAGAACTGCATCCATGTTGACAGCCGAGAGACCACCTCCTCTGGAAAGTGGGAAACCTCATCTCTTCTGCAATGTGTTCACTTTCCCTGGTTTTATATGCCTTTCCCTCTGAAAAGGATGCAAATCCATCTCCTCCTTTCTTTTGGACTTGGTTTTGTGCACACTTTCTACAGTTATTCAAGACGGAAGAAGCAACAACTGCACATTTCTCCCCTTCTTCGAATTGCCGCCTCTACGACCACCTTCACCGGGACCCACCACCCTTCTTTCCCCGTCCTTCTATTTGCCTTCAGACCATCACCCCCCCCCCCCCCCCCCCCACCCCAATCATCACCAAGGGCGACGCGATACTTTCCCACAAAGAGAGTTTTCAACCGCAATGCTGCTCATCAAGCTCTTTTCTCCTCGACACCATCAGAGTGCAATCACTCGTTTGTCAGAGATTGTTAACTCTGCGCACCAATTCTTTCGTTCTGACACCAGCAATTCCATCACCTGTCATTACCAGCGAGTCTGCCTCAGAGATCTCATGTTCGGACAGCTACGAGTCTATATCCGTAATTGGACGTTCTGGAGTGGAAATTCAATACCGAAGGCAAGGCACGCATATTTTCACTGCTGCAGACAGTGTAAGTAATATATACTTACAGTCTCCACTCCAAGTTCACCTATAAATCGAACGCCCAGTTGTTATAGCTGGCTGCATTTGAAGCAACTTTTGACCTAGATACAGCGATAATGACCAGGTGCGTTATTCCGGTGAAGACAGTACGATGAGGCGAAGACAGTACGAGAAAGCATATTTTGCAACCACGTTCGGGAACGAGATTTGGAAAAATGCGGTTTGGCAACATCAACATATTGCTATGGAGTCCCAGTGACAGAGCAGAGCTTACACCGCAGCTACACTCGAATTCAAATGCCGGTTCCACACCGAACAGAGACAGAGCCGATTCGACAGGGGACTTCTTTCCACATTTCCAATTACGTTGTTTGTACATGCAATGCACCTTTGTATAGCCCAATTTACAATCCTCAGCACGACCGACAATTCATAGTTTGACTACTGTACTGTACACTAATACTGCAGCTCATCCAATCAAAAGCACTAAAATCCGCAACAGACCTGGCTGCACTAAGACAAATACCAGACAGCCTCACACACTCGCAGCAGAACAGACACAGAAGTTCCCAAACGGAATGCAGTCCAAACGCAACGGAATCTAAACGCAACACGGCCTATGCTATGGGCAATGTTTTACACAAAATCACACACAAACTTAGGTCTTCAAGAAAGAAGTCTCCCCATCACATGACCATCACTGAATGACCAACAAACAAAACGTAAGCAGCATGCTTTAGAGTCGAGGCCCATCATCTCCCCTCCTCCACAACAAACAAAATGCAGCGTGAAGTTCTCTAAAACTTGACACAGCCCAAGCGCGATGACCCGTTCAGCCCAAGCGCGCAACGACACGTACCCAAAACAGATGCGTAAAATGAGGCCATTGGCCAGCAATCAATCTCCATCGACATACCAATCCATGAATGACCTATCATACATACAACAATGCAGACTAAATGCAGACTAAACTCAACACAGCCTGGGCACGATGACACATACCCAACATCCATCTCCATGACATGCCAATCCGTGACGGACCCATCGGTAAGTACACTGCACGCTTCTTTGGTCCTGTCTCCCCATCAACAGCAGAATCCCGATTAGCGGGAACGACCAAAAGGGGCAGCGAAACGGCAAACAGTCGAGAAAGCCTTCGGCAGGGAAACTTAGGGAGGATCTTTGCGAAAAGAAAGCAGCATTCCCAGTCCTGAACCGCCCGTTGCAGCAACAACCAACGCCATCCACTTTCAGCTGTTTCACTTCTTCCTGCTGCCCTGCATAGGGACCATCACGCCCCGACATCAGCCATTAGTAGAGCTGCAAGGGGTTGTTGCCTCCTAAACATACACAAGTGCAACAGCCGATGGCTTGTGAAACGCACAAAATGGCTTAGTACCCTCTCTTTTCCTATCACCATCTCAAGAAGGCAGGGCGGAAGGCGGAAGGACGTGGAAAACCACAGCCACCTCACCACCAGAACGACAAAACACGGAGCACAGAGCCACAGCCCTTTTCATGGCTGTAAAGGCGAAGAGTTACTCTCGCTGAAATCCCACAGGAAATGGCTTCGAATCTTACACAGCCATACGTCGATCAACGACCAGATCATTTTTTTACAATACTCAGCAGGGAGTCTGTTTTCCGCTTTTCGTGAAAGGGGAGAAGCACCTAGCATCATCGTATCCGTCGGGATTTGAGCTCACCATCTGTCACTCAACACAGTTACAAAGGTGTACCGTTCAGCCACATGGGAGGGAGGGACAACAACAGTGAGTCTCGTTCACGAAGTAACACATGCAAATGAGAGGCATTTGTCAAAGAAAGCAAGGCAAGGGATAACCATATCACTAACCATCACAAGGCATGACTATATCCCTACCCCTCAGCCGTTTCAATTTATCCACCTCACTTGGCTACCACAGCTGCCCGGGCCACCCTCCTGGGGATCTAAAGGAATGGGCGAAAACCGTCAAGAGGGGCAAACTCTGTAGCCCCCACGGAGATATGTCAGAATCCGTTCTTACCTTCAAATTCGGAGCTGTCTCACCTTTCGGGGGTCTGCAGAGTATAAACAGGTTGTAATGAGACATAAAAGGGGGCTCTAAAGGGCTGTGATATCATTCATTCTTCTCATTTAGTATTATTTGTTCATTTTCGCTTACTCAATGAGGACCATCAGTCAAATGTTCTCGCACACAATACTTTCGATTGTTTTGCATCCGAGACCTTGCCCAAGGCCTTCCCCTGGACCTTGTGGACCTTGTGCGGGACGTGGCCCGCCTACGCCGCCCGGGCAGCGATGGGAGGGCCTACCTCATCACTCGTTTCCATCACACAGCTCATAGCACACTTCCATTTTTGGCATGAACACATCGACTAGCTGAGAAACGGTCGCAGACATCAAGTGACAGAAGGATCCAAGTGCTTTCGAAGAAACACTTCCAAGTAAACAGCAGTAATGCATCCAAGCGGTCAAACTGATGTAAGAAACGCTTCGCTATAACAGCAAATACATCCCAGTGCGCGATCTCACACACCTAGTGCCGATCGTAATCTTCCAGGACACAGACAATAGAGGATTCAGAATACGGCATCACTACACCGTTTGGGCAACGGGAGGATGCCCAGACGTCACAAAGATCTACAACACCTACAACTCCACCAAGGAGTTTTGAATCGCAAATGTAATCCTGCATACCAAGCAGTCGTGACGACTGCCTACCAGAGAACAGAGTACAAAGACATCTTAGTTTGAGTTATACCTCTTCCTTCACAGAACAGCCTATCTGACATAGAGTAGACAGACATCTATTGAGTTTTAGCTCCCTTCCTCTGCAGAGGTTTTACCCAATGTATCACACAAACTCCACCTCGAGAACCTGGCACACACCGTCGACCACACACACACACACACACACACACACACACACACACACACACACAGTGCTAGAGCAAAAACGAGTTACACACATCTGCCAGCATTCACAAACTGGGATAGACTTAAGAATACATCACCACCTTCATCGTCCAGCACAATGCTCGGGTAATCCAATCTCTTATCCTCCTCGTCGATTTACAACAAATTGCTGATTATAAAAATAAGAATATCAACTTTAGGTAATGTGCATCATGCACCACTACTTCCTCAATCTGATGCTCATGCATCGCACACCTATACACAGAAGAAGACGCTCAAGGCAACTCTCTCTCTCTCTCTCTCTCTCTCTCTCTCTCTCTCTCTCTCTCTCTCACACACACACACACACACACACACACACACACACACACACACACACACACACAGAAATATTGTGTCTCCCCTTCCACGCAATCTTTTCTTTCAAAATGTTTTTACAATGGTTCAAAAAAAAGTGGGCAAACTCCTACCGTTACAACACAACAGCAATGCTCGGTATTAAACATCAACCGGCACTGGCTCCCACAGAGGCCAGTCGTGGGAACACCCAAAGAGTCCGCCCTCCACTAAGGCATGTGAGGCAGGCCAACTGACATCACCAGCCGCAGCGCAAACGCCACAAAGTATTTCTTCCGCAAGAAACTCCATGCCAAATGCTATCCAGGGTTCGTCTTTGCCGCTAGATACGTTAGAGCCCGAGTATGATACAATGCCCTCAGCTTTCGATACTTGCTGATAAATTCTGTGACCTCCATCTCCCCTGCAAGCATCTGTTTGTGCAACAACTCTGACTCCTCGTCTACCTTCTCCTTGGCATCTGCTCACACATGCACATCAGCAAAAAGCCACGACAAAAAACAATAGCCACATAGAATGCCACAGCAATACATACATGGTGTCAGCAATTGACGAAGTTCCCCATCCCCTAATAAGTTATAACAAACACATTAACAGCATATGCCCGAGCTGGTAAGAGCACAAAGTCCACACTCAAGACCAGGTTCAATTGTGCAACGAGGCAAAACAGACAACAATCCATAACGCACAAAGTCCACACCCAAGACCAGGTTCAATGGAGCTCTCGACCTGATAGGAAGCAAGGGTGCCGAGTATGCAAAGAACTAACGGGGTTCACCAACAGAAGTCCCATTCAGCAAATGGCTCCGGCAGGCACTCGATGAAGTATCTCTTTCTCTTCCCTAGGCTCCATATTCGATCATCATAACCCTTATGCAGCATTGGCTGCGAGGCAGGGGACGGTGGTCAGCTACGCACCAATATTGGGCAAAAGTTCTAGCGACGGGCATTGGATGGGAACCATCCGTGCAGAGAGGGTTTGCTTAAACCACCAAGCTGATAGTCCCATTTGGGAAAACAACCTCGTCCGAGAAGTTCAGAGGTCCAGTGTAGGGTCGGTAGGAAAGAAAATATATATTTATATATATATTGTCACATCACTACAAACTAAAAGAGCGCACTTTGCAGAACAAAGAAAATAAAAGCAAAAAACGGGCACAGTAATAACATGCAAAAATAAAAAGAAAAAGAAAAACAAAAAGAAAAAACAAGGGCAGATTGAAACCATTAAATTTCTCATTCTTCTTTGAACTCCACCTCCACTGTGCCTCTCACGTGCAAGGCTCGCCACGTTGATGAAGTTGAGCGCGAGCT
>BFEA01000333.1:946029-957430 GCA_003427395.1 Chara braunii
ACACACACACACACACACACACACACACACACACACACACACACACACACACGCACACACACACACACACATGCACACATACACACATACATATGGGAGTAGCCTGCATGAGAAGGGAGCGTGGTATCTTTTTATACCCATCTCTCTCTTTCTATATATTACAGTCATTGATTGATTTGTTTAGTTCTTTCATGTTTTACTATTTCTTGTACTATTTCTTAATAAAAAAAACATGATTACCATATCAGATAACAATAATTTAAACATCTCACTGCGAAAAGTAATTGAATTTTCCGACAACATGTAAAATCTTGTATAGCACGGCGAACGTGCTCGCACCTCTCCGCGTTCTCACGAATAACTCGCGAAAGTGTTCGGCAAACATTTTTTTTCGTAAAAATAAAAAAACAATTTGTTTTTTTTGTTTTTTATTTTTAACTTACATTTGGCTAAGAATTTGAACATGACTCTAAAACAAAAGTTGCTTGTATTGCTGTTTTATATGATATGTAGTTTTTTCAGAGTTTTCTTAGACCTTTTGTTTTTTTTTCTTCGTGTTTAGAGGGTTTCGAACGTTTGTTCGCATTTGCCTCTGAACGCGAACACGGTGCTACGTAGGTAAAATCAATTAAAAGAAATTTCTAAATTAGTTGAAGTTCATTAGTCAAAAAATGATATCTAAAAAATGTTCCTTATTTATTTCTTACATATAAAATAATTGGTCGTAAAATAAATAAATAAAATTCACTTTCCTTTATTATTTTTCGATTTTATACTTTACAAACAAATAAATGGATGAAATTCATTATTAAAGAAATTTGTTTGATGAATCTTTGTTCATTAGAGAGGGACCGTTATACCAAAGGTTGACGTAGCATAGGGTATGTGGGCTCGTTGAGCATAAGGGGGTCCCAAGGGCTATCTTTTTATCACGTCGTCATAAAAGGTACATAATAGTTTGTGATGAGTTTGAAACGACAATAAAAAACAAATAAAAGATTATGGATACTTAAAATTAAAATGCATGGACAAACAAAATTAATCCCAAGGCACTTATTAATGGAGTAGTCATTATCACATCCTCCAATTTTGATAAAAAAACATTGTGAATTTATTTATCTTTTGAGCAGCGACTTATTAAACTACACTTTTGTGATTGTCTGTTCTCGAAACACTATTTGCTCGGGTTTCTACAAGTCTCACAACCAGCAACGTAGGGTAGATTCATTTCAGAGAACACTCAACGAAAAAAAAATTCCAAAATTAAATAATCATTCTATAGTAAAATTACATTCTAAATTTTAAATTTTTATTTCATCTTTAAAAATGTAATTCCAATTTTATTTTTTTTCGTCTTACTTAAAAACTTTCATTCAAAGAATGAGGTATCCCTTGTTATTTGAACTGCATGCTAGAGACGAAATGAAAGTGTAGATTAGTTCATAATATATTTTCATTGGACTGTCATTTTATGTAATGATTTTCATTTATAAATAGGTTAATCTTATCTAAATTGGAAGATATTTAGTAGAATGAAAGTTTAATTCAGACATTCATAAACTCGTCCATAATTTCATTCCATCTTGAACAAATAAATGTAATTGGAAGGGAAAAATCATATTTAGACGGAAACTTGTCAAATAAAATTGTAAATTTTAGAATTGGACGAATATTGGAATGATAATTTATAAATATGAAGATTTTTTTTTTATAGAATGTTTTTTCAACTTTCATTTATCGAGGGATTTTTTCTGTTTCTTGTTATCGCAACAAGATCAGACCACGATCACTTAACCTTGGAAGAGGTTTGTTCAACATAAAAATTCCCACGAAAAATGAAAGTTGAAAAAACATTCCATAAAAAAAAATCCTTCATATTTATAAATTATCATTCCAATGTTCGTCCAATTCTAAAATTTTCAGTTTTATTTGATAAGTTTCAATCTAAATATGAGTTTTTCCTTCCAACTACATCTATTCGTTTAAGATGGAATGAAAGTCTGGACGAGTTTATGAAAAATTTAAATTGAACTTTCATTCTACTACAACAAATATCTTCTAATTTAGATTGGATTAACATATTTATAACTGAAAATCCTTACTTAGAATGACAGTCCAATTGAAGTATTTCATGAACTCATCAAGACTTCCATTCCATCTTTAGCATGCAGTTCAAATAAGACGGGATAGCCCATTCTTGGAATGAAAGTTTTAAAGTAAGACGAAAAATTTTAAAATTGGAATGAAATTTTTAAGATGGAATAAAAATTTAAAATTTAGAATATAATTTTACTAAAGAATGATTATTTAATTTTGAAAAATTTTTCTCTTGTTTGACCTTACTCGAAATATAGGGGAGATGAGGATAAGGGGCACCACAACACGAGAGAACCGAGGATGAGGGGTACCAGATCATGAAGAAGAGAAAGACACATTCATAGGATAGAAACAGACAAACACGGGTGACGCAAACTTAAAGGAGAAAGACAGGAGTCTGAAGGAGGAGAAGCGCAAAGAGGGATAATGCAAGTAGTGAGAAGGAAAAGGTGAACATAGAAGCCAGCGAGGGAGAATACTTATGCAATCAAGAGAGAGATCACGATCGTGGAATAAGAAGAAGGAGAATGTGAGGAAGAAAGTCGAAAAAAAGCGTTGAATAGAGAGATGATTATGCATGAGGAAAACTAAGAAGAACGTGCGAGGGAGAATAAGTGCATGCGATAGTTAAAAACAAGAAACAAGTGCGTAAAAGAAAAAACAGAATGTGATATAGAGCGAGACGACGGACGCATCAACATGTGTAGAATATGAGGGCAAATTTAATTGACAAACACGTGGACAAACATAAACGACAATCAAGCGGGAGACAGACAGGATGGGCAGACAAACTGTGGATGAGGGGATGAGAGTGTATGTAGATGCAGTAGATGAGCATGAATAATAAGTGTGATACAAGAAAGACAGAAGCGAGAGGGAGAGGAAGCGAGAGCGAGAGAAAAAATAAAATAAAATAAGAGAGAGAGAGAGAGAGAGAGAGAGAGAGAGAGAGAGAGAGAGAGAGAGAGAGAGAGAGAGAGGGATTAACTAATTGTGCATGCGCCATCATCTGAAATCACAATGGTCGGCACGTATGCCTAAATGTTCTCACTTATTTTATACCTCTCAAAGATTTCACATTATTGAATCATAGTCAAACTCGGCCCGATTCCCCCCCCCCCCCGCCGATTATTTCGATATAGTTCCATTGGTTATGGATTCGACAGGATTTCATTGGGGACAACGGGAAGATATAGTAAAGAGAAGTCGCGAGAGAGTTAGACGAGACATACCTATCTTACTTAGTGTTGCTCATACCATTGTCATGTACAACCTATTGAAAAAACGGTGATAATAAATATCCTCATTATGGTTGCATCATACCAAAAATATTGTTCATATATGTTCACTTATTCTCGCAAATTTTATTATAAATAGACTAAGTATTTAATAATGTTTGTTTTTATTCTTACATATATTGCTGGTGTGTAAGGAATGAGAGAGCAATGAGGAAGGACGAGGTGATGAGGAGGCGGGAGGGGAAAACAAAAGTAGTAGAAGGAAAAAAAAAAAAAGGAAGAAAAAAAAGAAGAAGAGGAAGAAAAAAGATAAGGGAATAAGTGGAGGAACTGAGTACGTATTTTGTTGGTAGTTGCTCAACCCTGCAGCGCAACAAGCAGTTGTTTTTCACATTCTCAGTGACTCGTAGGAAAAATATGGCTATGTACTTCGCATCGGGAGGATGACTCAATCGTGTTGAAAGTCATAGAAGTCGATGACAATGACAATATTTTTTTTTTAGCTTTGTTAGCATGAATTCATCATGCGTTATATCATTTACCTCAGCTCGGTTGATTGTGCACTTTGTTTTTTGTTATTATAAATTTATTGATTTTTTTTTTTCTATGATATATCTAGGCATGATCACAAACATATGTTTGCTTAAAGTATAATATGAATGAACAACGCTATTTATAAATTCCCCACGAGAAATGAAAGTTGAAAAAATATTCCATAAAAAAAAAAATCCTTCTTATTTATAAATTATCATTTGAATGTTCGTCCAATTCTAAAATTTCCGGTTTATTTGATAAATTATCGTCTTAATATGAGTTTTTTATTCCAACTACATTTTATTCGTCCAATTCTAAAATTTTTGATTTATTTGATAAATTCATGTCTAAATATGAGTTTTCCCTTCCAACTATATTTATTTGTTCAAGATGGAATGAAAGTCTGAACGAGTTTATGAAATGTTTTAATTAAACCTTCATTCAACTACAACAAATATCTTCTAATTTAGATTGGATTCACCTATTTATAACTGAAAATGCTTACTTAGAATGACATTCCAATTAAAATATTTTATGAACTCATCCAGACTTTCATTCCATCTCTAGCATGCGATTCAAATAAGAAGGGATGCTACATTCTTGGACGAAAAAAATTCAAGTAAGACAGAAAATTTTAAAATTGGAATGATATTTTTTAAGATAGAATGAAAATTTGAAATTTAGAATGTAATTTTACTGTAGAATGATTATTTAATTATGAAAAAAAAATTATGTTATTCGAGAGTACGATAGCGAAAAAAAAACACAGGAAGGGGGAGACGAAAAATTGATAAAGGAGGCAGAGATGACGGAGGAGGATCCTACCTCCATATGAGGTGTTGGAGTTGTAGCCTTTCGATCCGTCTAACGTGTTGTACTCCAATGATGTTTCTTATATGTCCTCGTAACTTTTTCATTTTGCTCGACAAACACGAGTGATGTTCGTACACCATCTTGTCAAGTACTCCTTTCACGTATGCATTTGACACCTTACCTAAGCAATGTCACTCGGTTTGAAGGATAGAGTGGTATACAAGGAAGGTAACGTATGGCCAAGGAGGAGTGCTAAGTGAGTGTAAATGAAGGAGAGTGGGAGAATAAGTGAGACAAAAGGAAGATGAGATAATAAAAAACGAGGACATGACGAATAAAGAAGGTTAAGAAAAAGACGAAAGAGGAGTCAAAACAAAAAAAAGTGAAAAAAATATAGTGGAGGATTAAAGGAAAAGGAGAATAGTGAAAGCAAAAAAGACATCAAGCAGAAAAGGTGTTGCGAGTCTCGTTTACTTACATGGCTACACCACGCGAACGTTGTCTTTAACATTGTGCATATGTTATGCATGACATGAATCTAGGTCGCATGGAGGATAAGGGTCGATCGGGTTGGAGACAATGAATTTGAATGGAGGGTTAGTTGAAACACATTTCAACATTGGTTTAACAGTTGACGTTGGTGCTTATATATTTCATATGTTTAATTGGATTCTGGTCATAAGACCAACATTAAACAATGTACTTTCAACGTTGGCTCAACATTAGTTCAGCATATCCAATATTGGTTCAACACTATGTAGCATCGTGTTTGCATTCGGTGATCGAATCCGAACGTTCGTGGCCGACCACGAACGAGCGACCCTCCGAACACAAACACAAAAATATTAAGGAAAAAAAAAATTCTTAGAAAACTCTGAAAAAAATATATGGTATGTAAAATGATAATACAAACAATGTTTGCCTGAGAGGTATGTCCAATGTTGTAATCAAACTCGAATTAAGAAAAAAAAAAAAACATTAAAAAAAAAATCATTAAAAAAATATGTTCGACCGAACATGTTCGGGAGATGTTGGCCGAATACCTGAACATGCTCAGACGTTAAAAAAAACCTGGAACATATTCGGTGTGCTACACAGGTTCAACATTCGTTTAACATATGTCCAACGCTGCCTAACATTGGGGCGGTTCAAAAAAAAAAAAAGAGTTTTTTGGAACGTTTTTCAATTTGCACTAGTACGTATATAAACATGAGGAGGATTGAGATGCGTGCTACTATTTTGCAATGACGGTTTCATACAGTGTCAAAATACAAGTGTGTACAATGCTTTAAAATAGTAGAATGGGATGTCATCCCGTCTCTTTCGAAATTGCATAGGGGTGTGTTCTTAACACAGTCCATGACCACGTGACATTTTTTTTTTAAATGTTTTTTTTCACTATCTAAAAGTCCACGTGGTCGTGGATTGCCTTCTGCTAGTATCTCTCTCTGTCACTCCCATTGATAGTTTATAGTTTCACTATGAGTTTGTTTTCATTTACGTTATGTAAAATGCACGAGCTAATGACCAACTTCCTTTCTCCTTAGTTCGAAGAACTCCATGGCCACGTGACTTTTTTAGCACAATGTGAAGCTGGGATTCTGAAAGGCCATGTAGCGCTCAACTGCACTGTAACTTCCCATCTCCGAGTTTCTTTGTCCCTCCCCCCCCCCCTTCCCTCTCTCTCTTCATGTCTCTTTGTTTTTTTTATCTCTCTCACCCTCCCCCAATATATGGTAAGCGGTCCATGACCACTTAATCTTTTTGACACTATGAGAGAAACCTATGTTCCAAAATAACATGCGGTCGTGGACTGCTCTGTTTCTCGAAGGTAGAAAGGGGTCCACGACCACGTGGCTTTTTGACATAATATTCAAGTTGCAATGCAAAAGGCCACGTAGTCATGCACTTCATGCTATCTCCCAGTGTAGTCCCCCGTACAGGGGGTCCATGTACGGCTCGTCCGAACGGGCGGACGAATGGTCGTACGTACAATGGTGGTTTTGCAGCAAAAAAAAGTAAAAAACTAAAAATAAATATATGTATTGTTGTAGAGCTTGAAAAAATCTACAACCATTTTTTTTCTTTTTTTTTAAAAATAGATTAAAAAAAAAAAAAACAGAACAAAAACCATGAAAAAAAAAAACAAAAGAATCTGGTAGCATTTTTTTTTTTCTAGATGTGGGCTCCTGCTGCAATGTGTGTGTGTGTGTGTGTGTGTGTGTGTGTGTGTGTGTGTGTGTGTGTGTGCGTGTGTGTGCGTGTGTGCTTAAATTACGTAACCGAAAGCGCAATGCGCTAAGAACCCTGCAGCAGGCTGCAGTACGACCGTTCAATCCATAGGTTATCAGGTCACATCCGGTTTTATGCAGATTTCCCTTCAACTATCTTAGCACTCATAGACGATTTTTCCAGTCCATCAACCCCTGATTCATTTCTAATAAGCCAAGGCAAATATACGACATGTACCAGTTGTTCCATGTAACGGACGGTCTCAGGAGGACATGAGGAGATGAAGGATAGCTATCACAAGCAAGTATTAGCCATAGAGGAGAAGGTACATAATGATGCGTGTTCCAAGCCTAATGTCATGGGCAGGGAGAGGCCTGGTGTGCAAGGATTCTTCCCTGAGAAGGTTGATCTTTGCGCTTAAGGCATGATTGACTCTCATAAGTTGTTCAATGCGAGCAGTGTCTTCCCTAGTCCTATTGTAGATGATCTTTTCGACTTCATGTAGTAGAAGGCGGTGTTCTTGATAGATGACAGAGAAGACCGTCGTTGTCCAGTGTCTAATCTCCGAGTAGTCGTCGTTCTCAGGAAGTTCATAATATGTATCCTCATGGCTGGAAGGTGAGTCGCCTCTTCAGATGAGAACGCCGATCATCAATGTGATGCGTTTTTCGACTGTCGTGATTAGTCTGGTAAGGTTAGTGGATTCAGATTGTAGGTGCCCCATTTCCATGGTTAGTAGTTTACAGATATGGTAAGAGACCCGGATTGTCGGCTACGGTCGCTAGGTACTAGTTATCCAGTTGTGAATCCGGGGAATATCTGTTTGCTATAAAATGTGGGCGAATTTTTTTTTTTTGGTATTTCAAGAATATATTTCTATAACTATAGAGGAATCCTGATGGTTGCTTGGTGGGAAGCTTTGTCTCCAGGGGCCCCGAGGAGTTCAATCGTGATGTCAGATTTATTCATGATGGGTCAATCATAAAAGTAGGTAGATATTTTGGGTAAGGAATCAACGTGGTGACAGAGATGTTCAACATAAGTTAATTGTAAATGTAGGTGGGCAATCGGGCCTGTGTGGTTGGGTCACCATTATCATCCGTAATCGTCTGTGTTACTTGTTGTGTCGAATTCATAGATTAGTCAACTCTTTTCGGTATCAATCATGTATGTTGTACCCGTAAATGGTCAATTCTTGAAAATTTCAGTGGGAATCATGAGAATTCATGCTGGTTTTTTGTCAACTGTTTCTCAGTATCAGGGCATCTCGAAAGCTGAAGTACATCAGGCAATCCGTACAATTGTTTAACCAGATAGGAGAAAAAACAGTGAATAAATGCAGGTGTTACTTTATGTGTCAGGTAGAAATGAATCCAGTTCTGTTGTAGAGAATTCTCCTAGTGACAATTTCAGTAGCAGCAGGGGTTAATCAATCCTCATATGTGCTTCTCTCCTTCTTTCCCTTTCCAACAGTCTTCGTCAGGACGTCTCAGGGGGTTTGTTCTCGGTAGCTACCTCTGAGAGACATAGGTCTATTTGGGTAGCTACCTCTGAGTCGGCATTACCCTGTCATGTGTCGTTACCGTCTTATTTCTATCCCGGTATTCTCAGTAGTTCCATACTCATGGTCGAGAAGAACCCTGGTGTCTTGTATAGTCTGCGTAGAACCGGTCACGGTATCATCCAATTGGGGTTCTATAAAAAGTGGCAAAAAAGACCTACTCTAGGTGACGGATTTATAGACCGTAACCTATTGGTTCGCTGGTCCCTGCTATATATATTCGGAGTTTCCGTGATGACAAGAAACTTTTGGCCTGCTCAACCACCGATACACTCTCTCTCCACCCTTTCTCTTTCTCCTCTCCCTCTCTCTCTCTCAAATGCATTCGTAGTATCGTGATCTTTCAGTCGCAGCCATCTATCATGATCAAGTCCTAGAATGGGGTTGTCGATGGCAGGGGGAAGGGGATGGGGAAGTTTATGGTCTGCAAGAGCCTACGTTTCTATCCAGGGTCAAGGAGGGACGACTGTCATATATGACTAGTGGATGAACTTAAAGGAAATTATGCTACGCTAGGGGAGCAGGGGGAGGGTTTGGGGAAACCTAGGCTAACATAAAGAGTATTCTGATCCGGCCGCTAATGGAACAGTTGGAAACAAGATGAAGACGTCATGTAGGTCAGACAACGAACACATGATGGAGGCTCATACATCGACGCTTGAACAATGACTGGGAAGAAAAGGAGCAAGTCGCTTATGTCGAAGCAGGTAGGGTGTGGCCGCCCCTAAAACGTTTTTCACCGTTGCCACCTTCCGGCTCATCAGAGGGATGCAAAGAACCTGCACACACGACATTCATCACGCGACAACAAGCACATCTTCCACACGCTTCCAATGCAGGTAAGGGCTTATCGGAAAAGGGGATGGGGCGTATACGGGTTTCTCGTCACTCTGGTTGTCCGCGACGTCAGCATACAAAATTCCATCCAAGTCCAAAGCCGCCATAGCCACACAGTCCAAGCACGGGATTACAGAGCCTCCGCATACGATGTCACAAATGCATCCGAGAACAGATGGTGAGACAGTGTGGGGTGTAAAGTATATATATAGGAGGATAGTCGCTGTTTCCGGTGGTCGGGTCGAAAAAATGGCGGTCCGCCAGTGTTTTTGCGAAAAAGTGTCCAAGGGCGGTGGTGCCGCTTGTGTCGTTTCCCGTTGATGGATGTACCCGTTAATACATCTCATTGGCCGTCAGTCCTGTTACCTTGTTTTCATGGGTCGGGTCGCAGTAAGGTGTCGTGGTTCTGTCATGGTACCATCATTGGTTGGGTCCGCATTCGTAGGCCTTATTTGGATAGAAATAATAGGCCGTCGTCTCTCTTCTTTCCGGGGGTATTTGGAAATCTCTTAAGTTCCACGAGAAGCCTGCTGATCCTGTTGCCCCCCTTTTTTGGGGGGGGTCAGTCGGCTGTCAGAAACTGCATTTATATATATGCGTGTATATGTATTTATGTATTCTTGTATGTGTGTGTGTGTGTGTGTGTGTGCACACAGGGGGGAGACGATCCTCGCGCAACCAATCAATATTTTTTTTTTTTTCAGTGCATTTTTTTTCTTTTTCTCTTTTGTACTATTGATCATTCAATCAATCAATCAATCAACCAATCAGTCAATCAATCAATCAACCAAACAATCAATCAATCAATTAATCAATTTTTTTTAATATCACGAGAAAAAAAAAAATTATTTTTGTTGGGGGTGTTTACCCCCCAACACCCATACCCCCCCCCAGCCCCTCTACCCTCGAACACCCCCCGGAAAAGCTGTGTACGGAGGACCAGAAGTCCGTGCGGCCTGTATGGGCGTGGATGGCCCGTGAGTATGGTCGTACGAAAGTTTGTACACGGATGATACCATCCCCACGCCACAAAAAATGTCACCCCCCATTTTAATTTTTTAAATTATTACGCCCTTGTGAATGACCTTAGGCCGACGGGGCAAAAGGTTATCTTAAAAGGAAGAAAAAACAGAACGGGGGGCTGCCAGGCCTCTTTCTTTTTCTTTTGACCATGGGAGGTCACTTTTGCCCATAGATGACGGATACACTATTTGGCCTGCTAAAGGGCAGCAACAACCCGCGTTGTCAAAAACCTATGCGAGGAAGAGGAGGAGGTGCCATATTTTTGGGAGAGATTTGGTCGTCCTACAACAGCAGCATGGGTGCAGCGGCAAACGCCAAAGTGCCGCAACAACCTCATTGCTGGCGGGTGAAGGGAGGAGGTGACACGACAAAGGGGAGAGAGTTTGTCATTCAACAACAACGGCCGGGGGGGAGCGGCAACGATTGGGAAGAAGCAGCAGCGATAGAGTAGCACCACACAACACGTCAATTTTTTTTTTTTTTTTCTCTCTCTTGTGACGAGGAAGATGAGGGGGAGGCAACATGGAAGAGGAGGAGGTCAGAAGGGGAGAGATGACGAACGAGGTCACATAGAGGCATATAAAGTGAGGAGGAGGTGAGAAGGGGAGAAAGATGATGTGGAGGCGACTTTTTATGTTGAGGAGCTTTATCGAGGTGGAGGTAACTCCGAAGAGGAGGACTCCGGAGAAGCTCTTTCTAATTTTCGTGGGTTGGTTGAGAAGGTGATATCAAACGAGTAGATGAGAGGGGAGGGAGAGCAACTTATCTTTTCCCTCAATTATAACCCGCAAGGTTTTGTTTTTTCAATAAGAAAAAGGAGGTGAGGAGGTAACATAAAGGAGGTGGAGGTGACGGCGAGGCCCGCAAGACATGTTGAGCATTACCTAGTATATGATATAATGAACAACTGTTTGTTCTTGTCTTTTGAAGACCTTAATGGAGGAGGAGGAGGTGACATGGAGGAGAAGGTGATGGGGAAGAGGTGAGAAGGAGAGGGACATGACGAGCATGACAAACTCATAATCGTCATGTCCCTCCCTTTTTTTTTTTTTTTTTTTTTTTTTTT
>BFEA01000333.1:981372-994402 GCA_003427395.1 Chara braunii
TCTCTCTCTCTCTCTCTCTCTCTCTCTCTCTCTCTCTCTCTCTCTCTCTCTCTCTCTCTCTCTCTCTCTCTCTCCTTTTTTTTTTTACACCGAACAAACTATGGGCTGCGCACCCGTGCCCTCACGGTAAGTCAATTGACGTTGAAGTTCTCAAGGGCACAAAACGCAACCCTGACGGGCTGCGAACATGGTACCAAACGTCCCAGATATCTGCGACTTTAGGTCCCCGTGTGAGTATGCCCGGAGACAGAATAAAATCGGCGATGCACAAAAGACAAAACCAATGGTGGTGTATCTATCCATCTTCTAGTGGAGGATTCAGTCTTATTTTGCATAAGGTGGAGCGAAGCCCAGTGGCAGGGACTTTCCCTGGATTGAGAAACTTCCAGAATTATGGACACACACCTGGCAGGCGAGGACGCGGCGGCGGTCTAGCGCTAATCTTGTGCTAATCCCGGATTAGCGCTACGAGCAATCGATAGCACTAAGGTATCCGGGTATTAGGCGGTTGGCGTTTCTGCTGACGTCACCTCTCACCCTCGATGTTTTCGAGGAGGAGAAAGGTGACTTTCTCTTGTCATAGGTTGTCCTATGGCGTCGACTCCGGGAGAAATAGCAGGAGTCAGAGGGAGGTCCTCACCACCATCAGCTTACCTTTTACCACCAGCTTACCTCCTCTTTCGCAATGAACTTTCTCCTTGGACGATAGTCTCCCGGGGGATATTATGGTCGAGGAGAGAGTGGTCGACAATCAGTGGGCACAGCGAATAGAGCCACTTCAGGCCTTCAAGGAGAAGCGGGTGGCTCCGGAACTTCAAGTCTCTCAAATGAAGATAGCTATCCCAATGCAGGTATAACTTCGGCCCCTTCCACGCTAATTCCCGGGGGGAGGAATAAAGTATTGGCATCCTTACTACTAGGACATATTTATGGAAGTTTCTGAATATTGATATTACAATATATGGTAGTTCTAGTTGGTTAGGTTAATTATTCATAGAGAATTATCGTGTTTGTCTCTATCTTGCTTTATCTGGCACGTCGAGGCTAGCTTCTGGAACCCTTACGAGGGAACCTTTGATAGCGGTTAACTAACGATGGAGACGTCGGATTCGGCTACTCCGATTCCCTTGGAGGATAGAGAACGAATCCGGGGGATCATTGCCCAGTGTTATCTGGACGGAATCCTCCCCCCACGACTTGCTCCTTCAGAGGTGGTAATGGGTGAAGATTACGTCAAGGTTACAGTGAATCAAGATCTGTAAGAAATCCAAGCGGATTGGTTAAGGGAACACGCGGCAACTATCAGATTTGGGTATGAGTCTAACTCAGTCTCTACAGACGTGAAGAAACACCTGGTCAGGATCTACGAGAACGGTTGGGCTTCCTCCTCCAATTTTACAACAGCCCCAAAACGAGGGTTGTTCCATAACGAGGGGAGGAATTTGATTACTTATATCGCCCCCTCGAAAGAAATTGCCCAGTGGATGCTGAAATGCAAATAATCGATAATTGAATTGGACAAAGTTTTCCACACGGTATATTTCGGCCCATGGATGACAGAAAGTCAACTATGGGAATGGAGAGAGGTGGCGAAACACCGCTTCTTTTGGATCCGCTGTCAACAGGTCCCGATCGGAGCTCTACAAGTCCTCCCGGGTCGGATCAGAGAAGCTTATGGTAGTGATTTATTAAAGGAGTATCCGACCTTCAAAGATAAATTATGCCCTAATCTGTTAAACGTCTGATTTGATTTGGAATCAACAGCCAGACTTCGATACAAGAAGTATTTGGTGGTGGATCTGGGTCAAGATGGATATGTTGAATTGGAAGTCGTACAGCCAGGCTTCAATACAAGAAGTATTTGGTGGTGGATCTGGGTCAAGATGGATATGTTGAATTGGAAGTCGTATGTGCAGAAACCCCATGGTGCTCGCGGTGTAGGCGTCATTTCCACTCGGAAGAGGATAAGAACTGTCCCTCCCGAAAGAAGAAATTTTATGCTAAGGTTGTTAAAAACAAGGAGGGGGACGGAAGGCAGAAGGGGAAGGATGATATGGGGAAGGATGGTTCGGGGAAAGGCTAAGTGAGTGACGACAGTTCTAAGGGAGGGAAGGAGAAGGGTGGAGGTCTGGCCTTACCGGGTGGTGGAAGGAAGGGAGGGGGGAATAGGAAAGTCAAGGAGGGGGGTAAGGGAAAGGAATCGGAAAAGGTAGACGAGACCGTGAAGGGGAAAGAGGTCAAGGGTAAGGAGACTAAGGAGGAGACGAGTGGGAAGGATCCACAGGCGGGCGATAAAGGGGTTCCCTTGTTGAAAGGTCTGGACGAACCCAAGGGTTCGGGACCACAGGATAAGGATCCTATCGATAAGATGCAGGAAGATCAACCCACCCCCCCACCCCCCCGGAAAAAAAACGTAAACGCTCAGAATTTTCGGAGCATCATATGGAGTTTGAGGAAAGTGATCTGGAGAAACAGGGAAGGGCACTAGTTATCTATAAAGGTAATGACCTGTCCTTTTCCCCTCCCCAATAAAATCCTTGTCTGAGTTTGACTTAGATGAGGAGGTGGATTGCGGGGATCGGGAGTACAACAGCCCAGACTTCAATAAGTATGATAATGGGGCATATGTCTCCTCATGTGAAGAGGAGGAGGATGCTTATGATTCAAACATGGGTGTGGTGGCGCTACACCAGTTGAAGGAAGCAAAGACGAAAGACAAAAAACGGGGCTCCGATGCAGATTATGATTTGGAAGATTTTGTCTCAGTTAAAAGCCACTCTGCATCTTCAGAAGGAGGGGAAGGGTCAACTCTCGGAGAGGGGAAACCCTCTCCCCCCCCAAAAAGCAAAAAGCGGCCCTACAAAATCTCAGCTCCCTTTGGGGGTGAAGGGTTTTTCCCCACCCGGCCCTGGCTTGGTCACAAAGAAATATTTGTCGTCAGGGAAAAAGCGGGAAACCAAACATTCATTGAAGTAAGCTCTACCGATGCAAACTCTAACGTGTCAGGATAAGGTCAAAGACCCGTCAAAGGAATATATGGTCCCTCTCGTGATTGTCCAATCTCCCTATGGTCCGATGGTACTAACGAAGATAGGGGAGGATGAATGCCTTTCCCTACCTGCCTTACCCACCATGGGTCCTCCTCCGGAGTCTGAGTGGCTTACAGCCACAAGGAAGCAGGTCCTGCAGGAATGCAGATCCTGCTCATTCCCACCAATCCCGAAGAGGGACAGACACATTGTGGCTAACTCTAAAGGGAAAGAAATTCTGCACATTGCGGGCCTAAAACTACAGGCTAATCAGGTCGAGATGGGGAAGTCAAAATCGCAGAGTATATACTGGCTCCCCCTTTCCAGATTAGTAGACACAGGTTCCGACACACTCATTGACATATCCCTCCCAAGAGATTTGTCTGCGCGAGATGTCTCGGTGTGGCTGGACCAGGTGGATGCGGCAGAGGGCTTCTCATCAGAACCATTTGTTGCAGCATTAAATACCGAAGTTGAGAAACCCCCTATTACTCTGAAGGAGGCCACTCAAAAAGGAACACAGATGCCCTTAAGAGGAAGGGGGGCAGCAATAAAAATTCAACAGAGCCGCATCCAACATCCACGTGGCAGAGGTACAGGTAATGGTTGTACCAGGTAGAATCAGACTCCTTACCTGGAATGTTTGTGGATTTGGAGACACTGCTAAGAAATTTAAGAAATCTCGCTTCAAACAATGGCTCTACCGTGAAAACGTTCAGATTGCCTGCATTCAGGAGACAAAATTGGATTCTAATAAAATTCAGACAATCCAAAACTGGTGGAAGGGACCACAGTTTTGGTCCCCCTCAGACGGCTCAAAGGGGGGAGTAACTATCTTGGTTAATAAAGATCTTGATATTGATATGTTAGACTACTACACAAATGGAGACGGGCGCTGGGCTTGGCTCAAATTTGCAATTGAAAATGAAGATTGGGCCATTATGACAATCTATGCCCCGATATCTTACTTAGAAAGGCTCGCCTTTCTTGAAGACTTACCAGCCGTGATCCCAGATACGAAAAACTTGATACTGACGGGCGATTGGAACATAGTGCTCAACCCCGGTCTGGATACGATAGCTACACCCCCCCTGAACTGACATTTCGTTAAAACTGACATTTTTTTCTAAATTCACGAAAGTGGACTTAGTCAAAATTTCATTGTTCATTGGGTGAGAAAGTAGTTATCTCACTTTGTCTATCTGATGTACCTCAACGTAAAGTACCGTTAACATACATCCTACGGTCAGGTAATCGGGAGCCGCCACGACACCCGATGATCTGATCATCCGACGTCATGGGGACAAAAGAACACAAAAAAATGTTGTTTTTTGGTACGCTTAAATTCGTGAATTTAGAAAAAAATGTCAGTTTTAACGAAATGTCAGTTCCTGAGGGCAGATCCATTGCTGTTGTCGTCCTTTTGTGAAACTCGGAACTTGTGTGACCCCTTCAGAGTTTTTAATCCCCAGCACCTAGAAAGCGATTGGATTTCTTTCTAGTGCGAGGTACCCCATGTGATCGGAGCATCTTCTGTAACGTGCTTCCTGGTTCCATCTCCGACCACCAACCGGTGGTGCTGGACATTATCTCTAGAGAGACTGTAGAGCGACACCACCCTCCCTTCAGATTGAATGTGAACATCTTAAAAGACCCAGGGATTATCAACTGGGTTAAGACACGCATGAGCACTTGGATGGAGGCCAAGGACTTATTCCCTGACCTCCACCTATGGGCGGATACCGGCATTGCTATCCTCAAGCAGGCATTAATTACTTTTTCGAGAATGAAGGCTGCTCAAAAGAATTGGAAAGAAAGCTCCCTAAATAAACTAATTACTCGAGTTGAGGCAGAGATGGGTAGAGATCCCTTCTCAGACTTTTACTGGGCAAAAGTACGTATAGACTCCTTGGCCCAATTAGAGCAATTAGAGATTCAAAAGCAATCGGAATGGTTAGAATTTCTTAGACACAGGAATATAATAGGCTATGATAAAATGACAAAAATAACATTTCGATCTTTGATACTTCGCCGGGCTAGACCCCTGATAAGGGAATTATCACACCCTTTCGACGAGTCAACGCCTTTAGCAGAAGACACTAGTAGTATGTGTCAGTACGCACTAGAGTATTTTAGAGATATTGTTACTACACGTAGACCATTTGATCCTCCACAATGCGATTTAGCAGCAAACTCACCCTTTTGGAATTATTCTCAAAAGAGGATCTCTCAAGGGGTGGCCTTAGATCTTGACAAACCTATGGAGGAGGCTGAGATACTGCAGGCTTTGAAGCTCATGGCCAAAGGCAAATGTCCCGGTATGGACGGTCTCCCGATATAATTATTTTTGGTCGCCTGACCCTCCTTTGCGGCTTTCTTCAAGGAGGTATATAACCACTCCCTCACACAAGGATCCTTCCCTGATGGGTTCACTCAAGGAATGATCTCTCTCGTGTACAAGAAGGGCGATAAACGCGATGTTCGAAATTGGAGACCGATTTCGGTTCTAAACGTGACCTACAAGCTGTTTGCCAAGACCCTGCCAGTGCGCCTAGCAAGAATCCTCCCTGACCTAGTAGGTTGGGAGCACTGGGTCTTTGTTAAAGGCAGAACCATCTTTGAAAATATACTCTCTACGGTCCAGGCACTTGACATTATTGACAAAGAAAACAGGGATACTGTGGTCATTCTCCTAGATATGGAGAAGGCCTATGACAAAGTTGGTTGGAGTTTCGTGCACACCTCCTTGAAGAGAATGGGCTTCGGCCCAGGATTCTGGGTACGGGCAAGTTACGAAAATACCTCCTCGGTCGTAATTATTAATGACCATCTCTCGGATAAGTTCCTTTTGACTTGTTCGTTGAGACAAGAGTGTCCGCTGGCCCCGCTATTATTTGTACTCCAGCTGGAGACCCTGTTGGACAACATCAGATCCAACCCCAGTATAACAGGTCTTAAGTTGTCCCCTGATTTGGAATGGAAAGGGGGGGCTCTTGCGGATGATCTCACGATAGCATGCGAAAATAATTTTG
Organism: Chara braunii; assembly: GCA_003427395.1. Lineage (NCBI taxonomy): Eukaryota > Viridiplantae > Streptophyta > Charophyceae > Charales > Characeae > Chara > Chara braunii. The sequence continues at coordinate 987,434 of BFEA01000333.1, forward strand.
TAGTCTTACACGAACTTCGTAGTGTACTAGATGATTATTGTATCTTGTCAGAAACTTCCATAAACTGGGATAAATCAGTTTACTTTCTTCCTGCTTCCCGGATAATTGGTGTGGATTGGGGCTTGAAACGAATACCTGCTAACTCTTCAGACCGGTTCCTAGGGTTACAGGTCTCTTTTTCGGATTGTTCTGATGTGCATGACTCACTACTGGCGGATAAGGTTGCTGGCAGAATCGCGGGCTGGGCTCGCTCCTTCAAGCTATCCTTATTTGGGAGGGCGCTGGTCCTGTCGACAGCGGCCTTCTCCGTGCTCTGGTTCCCACTGTCTGTGCATCTTTTGGGGGAGAAAGCATACAAAAAGATTAAAAGAGAGGCAGCGAGATACTTATGGAAACCAACGGCCGATCAGCAGCAAGGGTTCATCTGGAAAGTGGCGTGGGAGACTACCGCCCTCTTGAGATCTCAAGGGGGGTTGGGTATTTTAAACCCAGTCCAACAAAATTTGGCATTGTTGTATAAATGGGTCAGGGCTGCAGTGTTTGGGGTTCCAAACTGTAGGTAAGGCTTGCTGAGTACCTATTAGCAAAGGAATGGAACCTCGCTAGACCCTCAGATGTATGGGCCTGTCTATTTATCCCTTCCTTTACAACGAGAAAGCCGAAATCCAAGCTATGGAGGAGTATATTGACGGCATGGCATAAACTCTTCCCACAGCCCCTCAGACCCCCTAAGACCAGGAAAGAAGTTTTAAATCAGATTTTGTTCGAAAATGAATATATAAGAGACTTGCAAGGGAATAACTTTAAAGCCGATGGCAGTCCTGGCTCCTTGGCCCGGTCTGGATAGAAAAGGGAATAGTCCAGATAAAAGACATTTGGGACTGCTCAATGGAAAATTGGTTCCCCGTTGAACTTATCAAACAAAGATTGGGCCACCTTCGTCTGTTGGGCGAAAGGTATGAAAATTTGAAGGAAGGTATCCCCCTCTACTGGCGTAATCGGCTACTTTCAAATGCAGAACATGGCCAGGGTGCCTGGGTTCGTGATCCAGATACGACAAGCGACACCCAAGAGTTCTTTAAAGTTATAGGCTCAGAGCTCTCACAAGGGGTGAAGGTAGAAGTTTGGATCCGGAAAAGAGGTAATAGGGTCATCCCCACTCTCACTAAGCTGGAGGATAGAATTATAGACACAACTATCGGATTCAAGGAATGTCGAGTTTGGCAGCAGACTTCAAGTTCATCAACAGAGACTTACCTAGTGGAAGAGGACGCTGACAGACTTCAAATAGAACTTCTGTTGTACGGGTGGAAGAATCTGAGTGGCCAAAAAAAACAGACACCTGTCTCTGAATACACTTCGAGGATAGGAGTCCAGATCCTTAGGGCGGTTGTTAAAAAACAGCCTATAGTCAGTGCAGCAGAAAGGTTATCTAAAGAGTCGGGCTTAACCCTAGGAAATCTGGACCTATATGGCCACTGGCGTGCCTTGAAGATAATGGTGTCTAAGAGACAAGCAGGGCTGATTTGGCTTCAATTGTTGTTGGCAACCCCTTCAGCGGCATGGCTTTCCTCGAAAGGAATGGATGTACCTCTCCAATGTTCTCGGTGTAAGTGGGGCTGGGAAACGGGGACTTATGTTTGGCTGTATTGCCCTTTCTCCTGGCAAGTCTGGGAATAGTGGAAGTCTAAATGGAAAACGCGTGCTGAAGAGAAGTTCCTCTGGATACAGGAGTTCCCTGTTTGGTTTGAAAAACGAGGAAGTGGATTTGTCCTCGGGGTGGGGCTATATGGCTTTAGCCTGCCGGGGAGCGGTAATGGAAACACTTTGGAAGGCTAGAAACAATGTTGTCTTTAACCAGGAAATTCCGTCGTTTCATAAGCAGATATCTAATCTCAAAGTGCTAATTAGACAGAATATCAGGGTTGACTGGACATCTCCACACCCCAAGTCGAAAAAGAATCGCTTTCGGTTCTCTCAGACGTGGGGTAGGAACAACGCCTTCGCTTTTGTTTCGCCAACAGGCAAGTTGTTAATTGCAGAGTGGCTAACTCCTGAGGTAGGCTGATTGGTAGAGCTGAAGAGATAGGCTCGCTTGAGAGACTGTTGCTGGCCGGCTATAGGCCGTCTTGTTGGGAATTCAGCAAGGATTGTTGCTTTTCTAGGACATCACTTAGATAAATAAGAAATATTATAATTTTAATATTTTATGTTGAATTAGAGAGTGGTGGATGGGTTGTGACTTAGAGTTCCCCTGTATCGTACAGTTGATTAGGTATAGGGGGATCTATGGATAGCTGGTTAAATCTGGTTGTTCATACATCGTCTAGGCTGGCTTGCCATCTAGCTTTATGAGTCATAGTGTGCTGGGTTCAGGAACTCAGTCTAAGGGCTGAAAGCTAAACTAGCTGATGCTGCCAGGATAACTCCAGGTAGAATTGTGAGGTCCCCGACCTCGACTGTTTCTTCCTTCTTTTTTTTTTTCTTTTTTTTTTTTGGGAAAAAAACAAGGATTCCATTACAACAAGACCACTTGAGGCCGGGAATTCCTCACAAACAACCCGGAACGACTCAGACTGGACTGCCAGGACCATTGCCTAGCTTAGACTCGTGGGGTTTTACCCCCAACAACTCAACTCACCAACTCATCACTCCTACCGTTACACTTACCCATTGTTTTCAGTTGTTCAATCTCTCACCAGTTAATCTTCAATCCTTATCCCCTCACTACTCTCAATTTTCGCTCACTCCCCACTCTCGCCCTTCTACTCTCTCCATCCGTCTATACGACGGTCGGAACCTACAGCGGTTCCTGATCCTACTGCGACGTTCTCTTGAACCCCCGGTCCCTTCTGCCTCCTACTGTGGATAACTACCGAGTGTCCTGGTAAGTCTAGCTGAGAATCCAGTCTGCAAAACTTAAACCTCCCCCTCCCCTTACCGTGACCAGTCTACCCCCTTACCGCCCTGAGTGCCTGTGCCACATATCCCCATCCTTCCTGGAGGGACATGTGTTCTGGGATTCCTCCGAGGAGAATCCACTCCTTGGACCAATCCAACTTCTCCTCTGTCCACAACTCCCACTGTTCGGCCCACCATTTCCAAACTCGCCTCGACGCCGGACAATCCCACCACAGGTGCTCCGTGGACTCAAAGGTCCATGAGCACTGTTTGCACTGTGCATCCACTTTCATTCCTCTTCCCAACAACCACACCGCTGACGGGGTTGCCAGCAGGGATGCTAACCACAATAATGAGGCCGCCCGTTGATTCGGGAAGTTTGTGATTTGCTGCCAACACCTCCGGATGACCCGCTCAATCTCTCCCTGATCTATCTGTAACACCCTTCCCCATCTTTCTGAGGTCACTGATAAGGGCGTCCAATTTGGAGTTTGTAGCTCATATGCCAGATTGATCGAGTAGTCATATAATTTTGCATTCTCCCCTTGTACCCCTTTACCTCTCCAAGCCCATTGGGCAGGGTCTGCTCTTAGTCTTGCTAAAGGCGTTCCATTGTTCCAGAGCACCACCTTCCATTCTCCTTTCTCGTCAACCTCCTCTATGACTCTTACCTCATGCAGTGGGCCCGACAGGACGGTGGTTAGCAACTCTTCCTCCTCTCTTATTACCAGGTTCCCTTCTTCATCCCTCCTACTCCATTGCTGAAAGGTTCTTCTACCGTCCACACCAATCCCCATTAATTTCAAGAACCTGTCGGGTTTCTCCTCCGTGTCTAGCTCATACCAAGTCCCTAGAGGGTTCTTACCCTCAGGGCTGAGTATCCATCTCCATTCTTCAGGGATGCAGTCCAGGACCCTCTCTCTTCTTTCCTTCACATATTTGCTTGGTCTCAATTTCTCCTCCAACTCTTCCACCGAATACCACCTTCCCAATATCTCATTCCACAAATCTCGTATCCTCACAACTCCCTTATCCACCCACGTTCTCCCAAAATTGCCCGGATCTGCGTTCGCCATGAGCATCCTTCCTTCCTTATCCCTGATTAAGTGGTTCTCAAGGATAACCTGATTCAAAACTTCATCTTTCGTTTTAGGGTCTATGACCATATCTGGCTTTATTTTTCTCCATGCTTCCAGGACCACCGCCCAAAACTCAGATCTTATCTTCCTCCTCAGAAAGGAATCTATCCACACACAGGCCCACACATCAGCGGGTCTGACGAGGCTCCACTCTTTGATCAGGATCTCTTGGCCTAGCGACCCCCAGTGCTTATCCCCCTCCATAGTGATCGCTCTGACTACCCACCTTGCCAAAAGTGCAACGTTTCTTCTGCCCGGGTCTGAAAGACCAAGGCCACCGTCCAGCCTGGGAGCACAAATTAGGTCCCAGGCCACCTTCGACATGACACCTTGGTCCTCTTCTGCCGACGGTCGCCAGATGAACCTGGCTGCCTTTCTCCTGACTATTGATTGAGTTTTCTTCTGAATTGGCCTTACGTTACCCACATACCACAGGAGAGCAACCAGAGCCACATTCACTACGAAAGCTCTCCCTAACAATGACAGGTGAGGGGTTTTACCCCAAAGTGACATTCGTTGCAACACCCTCGATTGCAGGATCTCATTCTAACGAAGGATGCACGACGATAGGGCCACTTGGACCCCGAGAAATTGCTCAGAATCACTATGTCCGATCCTTTTCATGCCCCAGTTAACTGCTGGTGTGTGGTTGTGTGGCAAAAAAAACACAGACTTGGACCAATTAATCGCTGCTTCAGATAAATCTTCGTACTGTTTTAGGCAGTGTCGAGGTGTCGTCATCGAGCCTTCCGTGTTCGCAGACACTGCAAACAGGTCATCTGCCAAGGCTTTGACCTTGCAGACTCTGTACTCCGTTACTAGGTCTGAGATCTGCATATGAGCTCTAATGTTGTTTAAGACCACCTCTAGGTGCACTACAAACAGCAACGGGGCCAAAGGACAGCCCTATCGTAAAGACCGCGTTAGCTTAAAGGAGGCGGAAATATGACCATTAACCATGACAGCTGCAGACGATAATGAGTACAGCGCTACCACCCAGGTACAGAAGATTTCTCTGAATCCCATCCATCGCAGAGTAGTTGTAACATGTGACCAGTTTACCCGGTCATATGCTTTCTCCATGTCTAACAGCAGCACAGCTAGGTTTAAATCATTTTTCTCCACTATCTCTAGTGCTTCCACCGCTGTCACGATGTTCTCATAGATGGATCTCCCTTGCACAAATGCCGCCTGATCTTCCTCTACCAGCTTCGGAAGATACTTTCCTAACCGTCGAGCAAGAACTTTCGCCAAAATCTTGTACGAGACGTTCAATAACGAGATTGGCCTCTAGTTTCGAATCTCATTTGTATCCCCCTTCTTGAACAAAATTGAGATTATCCCTCTAGTTGCACTTGCTGGTAGCCTTCGACCTTGCTGGATCTCGTTATATACCTCCACCAAATCCTCCCCCACTGACTTCTAGTGACGTCTATAGAATTCCACCGGAATTCCGTCGCTTCCAGGGATCTTCCCCGTTGCCATTGCTCTCACGCTTCCTTTGCCTCCTCTTTGGTGATCGGTCGGTCCAGGTCAAGCCTTGCTGCATCGTAAGCCTCACTTCCGTATTGACCCAATGATCCGTACCTTCCGCCAGGTTGGTTTCTGCCCCTTCTCCGGTTCTTCTCGTCGTCAAGATGTCTCTGTAGTATAGCACCGCATAATTACACATTCCCTTTGGAGTCTGAGCAATCGGTTCCTCTGCCTCGAATGGATGTTTCAATTCTTTCATGTTCTATGCCGTTCTCGAGGGGATGAGCTTTTTGAAGGATTCCTTGGTCATCCTATCATACACCGCAAGTCCCTTAACTTTGGCCCTCTCCGCCCACTGCTCCGATTTCTCCTGTTGTAGAGCATCCCAAACCGCGAGTCTGCGTGCTCTCTCCTTTCCCCAAGTCAATTATGAGATGGGGTGCTCCCTCATCCTCTCCTCCACTTCCTGAACTTTCCTCCAACACTCTTTCTCCGCCTTATTCCTGTTCTGCGCCAGGATCTTTGAGAGAACGTTCAATAAATTAGTCAGAATCTTTGATCCCTTTTCCCACCAATCGGCAACCGTTGCAAAATTCTCCTTCTGTTTACCCCATCTGCCCAAAAACTCCTCAACCCATCAGTTCAACCCTTCCTCCTTCAGATTGCAGGTATTGAGCTTAAAATACCATTTACCCCTCATTTGTTCTGGCCCCATGTTGAATACTCCCACCACTGGTTTATGGTCAGAAACCGGATTGTTATTCACCGAGATGCTCACTACTGCACTTTGCATGCAGCCCCCCGTCAGCAAATAATCAAGCCTTCTGCCTCTCCCCCGGTGGGAGAACCACGTGAACCCCTTGTCTGTTGGTTTCAGCTCTCTAAACGAGTCCTGCAGCTTGTACTCTTCCATAAGATCAACCAAAGCAATAACATGGCCCGGACCTCCTTCCGTGCCCTGCCCGGGGAGCACGTCCAGCGACGTGTTCCAATCTCCTCCTATTACGATATTGTCCACCTCTGGTAACACATCAGGGAACCTCGTCCCAGATCCAATCACAGCAGGGAACCGCGCGGGTCAATGGTTAGAGTGCGGTTGGCCACATGGAACCTTCAAGGCTTTGGGTATACAACGGGTAGGCAGAAAAGACCGAGGGTAAGGTCGTGGCTGCACAGGAACAGGATCTCGATTGCCTGTTTTCAAGAAACCAAGCTGAATAATGAGAGAATCAATGAATTGGGCAGGTGGTAGGACGACCCTCAGATCTGGGCGGCTGCAATGGGAACAAAGGGGGGAGTGACAATTCTGATCCATCGGGATCTGGTGGCGGAGATCCTGGACTATTGACTTACCTTGAGGGCATGGGTGCGCAGCCCGTAGTTTGTTTGTTGATGTTGTTGTGGACGTGTGTGTGTGTGTGTGTGTGTGTGTGTGTGTGTGTGTGTGTGTGTGTGT
>BFEA01000333.1:1021305-1035772 GCA_003427395.1 Chara braunii
TCGTATGCCGTCATGGGTGTCGTCGAGTACTCTGTAGACAACCATCGGGATTTGGTCCGGGCCGGCTCGAGTCACCCAGTCAAGATTCCTTATCGATGGTCCCTGCTGCAACGTAAGCACCCATTGCGGCGGGACAGCTGAACACAGTTGGTGCAGTTTATCCTGTAGCCTTTTAACGTTTTTGAGTGTGGACTGCATCTGTTGTGGCGACCTCCATGTTCCTGCGTGACTGTCCCACAAGTCTCCCACAGTAAAAACCCCGTTTTTAACCCATGTTAGCCAGTGGGAGCCAGTCCGTAGCGAGAATGGCTCCCTTGCAGCATCACATATGTGCAGATTTCCGAACAATGGTTGTCGCCACAACTCATGCCAGCGCAGCGGGGGGGCTTTTTGAGTTGGCCCCATTTGTCTCCACAGTTCCACCATTGTGGTCCACAGTGGGTCATTCTTAAGGTCCCATCTCGTCCTGTTCCGGGGCGATCCATCCCTCCGGCCTCCGGGTCCTCGGAGGGCTCGGTAGTGACCATGCTGTGTTGACCAGCCAGGTGAGGGGGTGAATCCGGTGGTGAGGGGGAGAGGGAGGAGCCAGGTGCGACAGTTGAATACATGCCAGGGGTTGCCAAGGGACGTCATTGGCTAGTGACAGGTGCGTAATTATTTTAAACATCAGCGCTCGGATCTCGTCACCCGGGTCGAGAATGCCCAGTCCCCCTACCGCCTTCGGTTGGGTAATGTATTTCCATGCCACCCTTTTGATACATTTGGTGTTGGCATGATCGTTCCTCCATAAATAGGTTGCCAATGCGCCTCGCAGGTGTGCCAGTTGCTTCGCGAGGATCTGCCAAAACGCTGTCTTGTACCATATGGTGGCGAGGATGGCGTTATTTATTGCAAGCGCCCTTCCTATCAGCGAGGTGGGCAGACCATCCCATTTGGCCAATCTTTGCAGGGCTGTCTAGACCAAAGTTTGTCCGTGGTCCAACGAGGGTCCCAGCGCTGTAAGACGGACACCCAAGATCCTAATTGTCTCCTCGTGGGTTCTCCAGTTGACCGGCGGGTCTGGCGGGGGTTGAGTGTTTTGTGGAGAAAGCCACCAACCTTCCGTCTTGGTTCCCCAGTTGACCTTCATGTCCGCTGCTATGGCGAAGGTATGGATTGTGTCTGTCAGTGCTCTCAGGGATGCCTCCGAGGCGTTAATGAGCACCGTGAGGTCATCGGCGAACAGGGATGTCACCGGTATGGAATGCGTAGGCAGTTCCGGAATATCTATTCTTTCAATGTCTGAGTTGACCCTGATCATTGCTGCCAATGCTTCCATCACCAGCACGAAGAGGAGCGGAGCCACAGGATCTCCTTGTCTCACCGATCTTTGGAGAGCGAACGGAAGGGAGAGGTGACCGTTTACCATGATGTTCGTTGTAGCAGACCTGTGCATGGTGGACACCCATGTTCTGAATACGGCGCCAAAGTTCATTTTGTGCAAGCAGGCGTCCATGAAGTCCCAATCCACGTGGTCATAGGCCTTTTCGAAGTCTATGAACAAGATAGCCGTCTCTTTTCGATGCTGTCTGACATATTTAATTGTCTCATTTACGAGGAGAACGTTATCCTGGATGTTGTGTTGCAGCATGAATCCCGTCTGGTCCTGGAAGATCAGGTGCCTCATATGTGGTAGTAGGCGATTAGTCAGTGCTTTGGACACCATTTTGTAAGGTAAGGGGAGGAGCGTGATTGGCCTATAATTTCTAATGTCAGCTTTATCCCCTTTTTTGTACAGCAGTGTGGTCACCCCCTGGGATATCAAATCACCAGAGGATCCTTCCATTTGGACTGCTTGTACGTATACCTCAATGCTGTCTTGGAAGGTGGCCCAATTTTGGAGCCAGAACTCTTTCGGGAAGGAGTCGAGGCCCGGGGTCTTTTCATCCTCCATGCCCCTCAGCGCTTCCAACAGCTCATCTGTTGTCAGCGGAGCTTCCAACAGATCACGTTGGGCCGTGGACAACATTGCTGGTAGGCGTTCCAGCATTGATTGCCTCGCTTCTGCCAGCCTTTGTGCCCCCCACTGGGCTGACTCGGAGGCGTAAAGTCTTTGGTAGTACTGAGCCGCATAATCCACAATTGAGTAAGCATTAGTGGCCTTGGGGATTGAGTTGTCGAAAAGGTGGCGAAGGGAGGGCACCACTGCTTGCCTTGCTCTGGCTGTGGCCTTCCGAAATAATATTTTCGCCATTGTGTCATTTGTGTCTTGTTTCCGTATGCGTGCCTGAACGCGCCATGCCTCGGCTTGGGCAACCAAATACGTCTGCAGATGTTCTCTGGCGGCCTGCAGCCTATGATAGGTTGCGTCATCTAGGGGTTCAGACTGTAGCTCGGCATCCCAATTTTCCAGTCCTTTCAGCAGGTTGTCGAGCACCATTTTTTTTTCTCTCGCGTGGTTTATAGAAAAATTTTTAATCCAGTCCCTTAGCTGTGTCACCCCTTCGTTAAACCAGTCCACCTTTGAGTCTGTCGTGGCCCTCTTAGATTCCCAGTACTTCCAGAAGTCATTGATGAGGCTTTTCAGTGTTGGGAGCTTTAGCAACGAGGTATTGAACTTGTAGAAGCTAGGGCCTTTTTCAATTATAGAGTGGAATGAGAGGCCTAGGACAATTCCTCTGTGATCAAAGGATTTGCAGGGGCTGAAGGCCATGATCTCTGCCAGCGCTAATGTCCCTATCAGTTCTTCTGAGATGAGGAAGAGGTCTATCCTAGAATTAGATCTACCTGCTGGACCTCTAGATCTGACGCATGTGTATGCTCGTTTCGTGGGGTGCAGTATTCTATATGCGTCTTTCAGTCTCATTGTGGCAGTAAACCTAGAGAGCATGTCCACAACCGGGGCCCACCTTTCTTGCAGGGGCGATTGGTCCTGCGAGACAGTAGTGGACCTCCTATCCATGAAGGGATCCGGGGTGATATTAAAGTCCCCTGCTATAACGAGGGGCGGGCCTGTTGGGAGCTCCTCCTGGAGTTGGTGTAGGAATTTTACTCTTTCCAGAGGGTCGTTTGGACCATATACACTCACTACACCTATCTCCTCCTCCCCCAGCATTGCTCTTAGGTATACCCACCTCCCGTTATGGCGGTCGTACTCGCAGTCCAGCGGGGTGAGTCTCGACGAGGGAGGGATCCATATTGCAACCCCTGTCGATGCGCCTGATTTCGCCGGGGCCGAAAAGGACGTATAAGGCCAGATCCATTTTTTCTTGGCCCTGTGAGCGGGTGAGTGTGTTAAATGTGTTTCTTGCACACATATCGCATCCGGCCAGGTAGTCGCCCCTTCCATTCTGAACATCTTCCAGATTGCCTTTTTTTTCTCCTGAGGGGCCTGGGCCAGCCCGTTGAGGTTGAGTGCTCTAACGTCCAGGTTCACTTGAGAAATGTCACACATCCACTGTGGGGGGCGTCTGAGTGGAGGCTGCACCCTGGGGTCGGGGGGCGGTGGCACTGGTGGTGGTGGCGGCGGCGGGTGGTACACAGCACACTGCATCGTTGGTTGGGCTTGCATATGAAATTTCTAGTGTTTGTGTAGTCCTCTTCAGATTATGCTGTTTCCACCTGCCTCACAGTGCCCGATGATGAGTCGAGGGACTGTAGTAGTCGGGCGGGCATTACTTGCCGAGGAGACAGTTCCAGTTCAAAATCTTCGTCCGATTCTGAATCTGGTTCTGATTCTTCTGAGTTTGTCAGTTGCAGCCCATTTTTTAAGTCCTCATTTGAGAGCATCCTCATCGCCATCTCTACCATGTGGGTCCCTTCGGCCGTGTGTTGTGTCTCCACCTTGTTTTTAGCCAGGAGGCCAGCAGGAATCCTTTGTAGAATGGGGGGGGGGGCGCGGACCAGCTGGCCACCCCGGTCCTCAGGCTCACGATGGAGCACAGCTCCAATGTCTTCCACTAGCACTGAGGGCCAGAACTGACTATCGTCGGTGTACATCCCCATTTTGTCCCCCCTCCCTTGCATCGGGGTCATCTGGTCTGAAGATGTGTAGCCTGCCGTTTTTTTGCTTAATTCCTCCAGCAAATCCACCACCGTGGTGATGATAGATCTCGCTACAACGCCCCAGTTTATGTCCTGCTTTGTGTGATATTGATTTACCGTTTGTTTTACTGCAGTTTTTCCCATGATTCTCCGGCGAATTCTCTCCTAATGGAGAGGGGGGATAATGCCAGCGAGGGATCTGCCTGATGGGGCCAGTGAGTTCTGCAATATCCAGTCCGTGAGCTCCTTGAGTTGTGCTCGCACGTGTTTGTCCCTGACTAGTTGGGGTTGATGCTGATCCTGGCTGGTCGGTTGTTCGTGAGGCGTATGTGTCTCTTGGCCAGTTTGTCTGGCTGATTCTGACTGCGCCACAGCTGATTCCATAATAAAGTCTTGGTCTGGGTGAACCCCCTCGCCGTTGAGAGGTGGGAACACGTCAGTCCCCATGTGACAATCATTTGCTGGGTGTATACCTTGTGGGGGGGGGGTGGACTGCGTAGTCTCATTTTCTCCCACGCGCTGTGCTTCTGACATTGCGAGGTCCTGGTCCGGGTGTGTGCCTCCTTCCGTACAACAAGCTGTGAGCCCACGATCACAGCAGGCGAGGTGTGTTTGCCAATATTGTCCCTCTGCCTGCGTGTGTTGGTGGTGGAGTGTGTCTAACAGTCCAAGTTCATGCTTTTGGGTGTGCAGGCAGTTTTGCGCTTCTTTGAGTTCGCTGTCAGAGGAGCTGCTGGTTGGTGTGGTCTACCTCTTCGCTGTGAGTGCAAACACCCGGTACAACCCTGAACGTGTGGTTGTACTCCCATTCCTCCTGCTGTTTTTGGAGATGTGCCATCTGTTGTGTTGCAAGATGGTGAAAAAGGGCCTGCTGGTCTGTGGTAAGAGCCACTCCGTTGGGGGGAAAGAATTGTTGCAGGTCCCTGGTTGAGGTGTCATTTTCTTCCATCACGGAATCGAGGTCCAAATCCGAATCCGAGATCGGGTCTGAGTCAGTGTAGGTTTGTAGTTCTATTGATTTATCTCGGAAGAGGTTTTCTTTCCTCGACATTTTCTCTTGGGCTGCCTTCCTCCTCGCCATTACGTGTCGCAGCTCTTCCTCTGCCTGCTCTTGCTCTCTCAACATCTCTTGGTATTCTTGTGTGCGCCCTGACACATGGGCACCCTCGGGCCGCTTTTTGTGACTGATCTCCCATGTGCGCCCTGACTCGTGGTTACCCTCGGGCTGCTGTTTTTGACTTATCTCCCGTCGGCAGTCCGTGTCATCAGTTTCCTGCCTGTGGCCTTGCCTAGGCTGTGTCAGGGATAAAGGGTTGACCATCGGGTCAGGCTTTGCACTCCGGTCTTGGTAACTGTGTAATGAGTGTGACGAGGCCTGGGTTTCGGGCGAGAGCAAGTTTTTTAGCCCGGAGGCAATATTTTGTATGCAGTCGTACTTCAAGAGCCTATTCATTCCTTTTAGGCGGCCGGTTTGTAGTTTCTGCAGGTGTTTGGATAAGGAGAGGGACGTGGGGGTGTGAATAGTGAGCGTCCTAGTACGCAAGGTGGAGGGCAGGCGCGTTGTCGGGCGATCCTGACCCTTCGAATCACCTGTCCCGCCTGACTGCGCTTGATGGGTATTCTGTATCATCCGTATGTCATGATTTTGTTCTCCCTGTCCACCCTCCTGCACTCCCAGTTGCTCACCTGCTCCCGCCTTCCTGTCCGATCAAGCCGAGTCGGTCCTTGCGGTGTCCCGTACGCCCTTGATGTGTTTGCCCCCTTGCAGGGGGGCGGGTGGCAGTTGTTGTTGTGCCCCCCGGTCGTTTGATGGGGTTGTTGTTGTGATTAGTGAGGCCACTGGCAGGGGCGAGTGTGAGGTGCAAGCCCTGCATGTGGTCTGTGAAGCCACCTCCCGGTCCGGTCTTAGTGGGTTGCCTATTGCTGTCCCCCCTCTCTCATCTCCCCGTAGCACCCAGTTCTGTTGTTGTGTTTGTTTTTGCCACGCCAGAGATCGCTGCAGCTCCGGGCCAATTGTGTCGGCTACGTTTGTATCCAGTTGCCCTGCACTCTGAGGTGTCTGTAAACTGCTCATGGTCGGTAAACCCACCACTAGACGGAGTTGCGGCGGGACGTCCGAAGCTGTGACAACCACGTCCGTCTCTGGTAAGTCCACCACAATCCGAGGTTGTGATGGGTCAGTGTCCGTTTGCCCTGTAGTTGGAAGTGGCAGTATAGTGTCGGTGGTCGGTAAGGCTGCCACAAGCCGAAGTTGTGACGGGTGGGCCGTCGCAGTCTGTCGTGATTCTTTATCCTCTTGTGGCCAGACCTGATGATGCTGTTGTTGTTTCACCACCAGGGGGTGCTGCAGCTCCGAGGTAGCAGTATCAGATTCGGCTGTGTCTGGGTCACCTATACTCCGGGATGGTGTTGGGGTGCTGGATCCACCCTCGGTTGGTGAGTCTTCTGACAGCCYGGTGGGTGTTACCAYCTGAGSCCGTRGCTGCGGYGCTGTCGGGGTTGGTAGGCCCACCACTATGTCGGTTTCTATTAGATGCCGCCCGAAGGCAGCAGTGTGGGAGACCCCTACTACCGAAGCAGCTGCAGACTCTGATGGCTGGGGCGTGAGCTCCTTTTTAGTGTGCTGTCGGAGTAGGGTTGTGAGTGATTTTATGTGGGATATCTACAACCAGTGCCTGCAGGAGCTGAATGATCGGAACTACAGTTATGGTGCTGGTTGGTGGCTTGTCTGGTATTTGCTGTAGTCTTGGGTCCCCGTGGGTTTGTGAATGGACGAGACCAGAACGACGCTGGTCGGTGCTGGGGCTTGGTCGCACTGCCCTGTAACTCGAGCTGTACGAGGGCAAGAGACCTGGTAGAGAGATCTGGGGAGTTGTCAAGGGTGGAAGGCACTCTAGTGTCCTTTGGTAAGCGGGTACTTAGTCGACGCTGGTCGGAGCCGGGCCGGGTCGTTTTGCGCTGTAGCCTAGCAGGTGGGAGTCTTCTGGGGTGGGTCGTGCCACTCTGTAACCTAGCAGTTGGGGGCATGAGGCCTAGTAGAGACTAAGTATCGGGATATAGGGATGAGGCAGGTAGGGGTGGGCTGCTGAAAGGCTCTAAGGCAGGTATTTCTCGATCTGAATGTTCTTCCAAAAAACAAAAGGGCCCTTTGCATTTAGTACTGTATAGATGTTTGTTTTCTTCTATTAGCCCCCTTCGAGGCTTTTCATCAGTACTTGGTGCAACCGTGCAAGTTGTTCTCAGATTTTTCTCAAAAAAAGACCTATCATCAAGGGCGTTCCTGCTCAGTTAATCCCCTGGTTCCGGGGCAATCAATGCTGGCAGGGGGAGGTCTTCTTAAAAGTTTTTCTCAAATTTTCTCAAAAAAAAAAACAAGTCCCCTTGAGAATGCCTTAGGATTCTGGGCACTCCTTGCAACTCATTTTAGGCATCTTTGATGCTGTGATATTCATGGACCTACGGTTTTTCGATGTCAGAACGACGCTGGCCGGTGCTGGGGGGTTGCCCTGTAACCTGTTGATAGCAGGAGCGTGAGGCCTGGTAGAGAGATCTGGGGATGCCTTGGGCCGGGCATTCCAAAGGAAAACCAAGGGTTGTTGTCGGGACGACGCTGGCCAGAGCTGGGGTGAGTCATGTTGCCCTGTAACCTAGCAGGGTTGGGGCATGAGGCCTGGGAATTGCTGCTTGAGTAGCCTAGCAATAGGTCAACAGTTAGCCATGTTTTTCCTAAATCTTCCTGAACTTTTTTCATAGTTTTCAGATTGTTCTTAGCCGAAGCCAGGTAACGGCGCCCTGGTATTTCAAATCATTTGTATATTCTACATGGGACGCTGGGTCCGGTTCCCAGCACGTGTTGCTCCCCACGACTAGATCAGAGCATTTGTCACCAAAAAAAAAGAAGGATTCCATTTCGTAGCACATGGCATTCTCCACATTGGCAAAGGCTCGAAGAGCAGATGTGAAGCTCAGTTGGTAGGTACAACCCTTAAACTGTTGAAATACAGAGACCCACGTTTGAATCCTGCTTTGGACCTTGATGAATGGAAAAAATCATAATTTCTGAATTATCTAGGGCTGCTTCGATCAATGAAGATACCCCAAGCCAGTCGCCCTTAAAATTAAAAAAAAAAGAAGAAGGGAAAAAACAAACAAACGGGAAGCCATAGAGAAAAAAAAAAAAAAAAAAGGACTCCTAGAGACTTCTACAACAGATTGTTCTCCCTCCTCCCACATGGAGAACAACCCCGAAGCAGCAGCTAGGGACGAAGAGATAGGAGACTTCTTAGCACCTATCACAAATAGGGCTTATCAGCGCAACAACGAGATAGACTATAGCAACCGCTCTAAAAGGAGGAGAGATTTGGACAGCCCCTACTACTGCAAATGGACGAAGACAAAATCCCGGCGATAGGCGGCTTCCCTCCTCAAGGAATTCCGTGCGACCACATGGGTCACCATGGCACACCACGTGATGGAATTCTATAACCACGTATGGAAGGAAGGAAGGATGGGGGAGATGTCAGAGTCTCCCTCCTCTATAAGAAGGGCGACAAAATGAAAGATCTGCAACTACCGTCTTCACCCGAATAGAACGCCTGGTCATTAACACTGCATCTGGACCGAAAGTTGTGTCAAATACAGATATAATGACCGGACATTCTATTCTGATGAAGACGGTAGCGCCCGATAACGCTCCTCACAGCAGTCTATAAGATTCTCGCAAAGCACTCGCCACTCGCAGGGTCGGAGTGATGCAAAACATCATACACCCGGCTCAACAAGGTTTTTTGGAAGGCGACAGATCCATGTCAACATACTACTGGTAAATGAGATGCTCAAGCTCACAGGAGAGCCTAAACTCGATGAATGGCTTTATCCGCAAAAACGCCTATGATCACAATGTCTCAGGACTGCCACACCTGATCAGTAGGGGAACCTGAGAGATTGTGATACAGCCCAAAGCAAATGGAGGCCTAGGGATAATACACCCGGCCACACAAACAATTGCCCTACCCTAGCTTTGCAGCCCTGGCTTAAACCACCAGTACCTTTCTCAGCAATCAACTCCGACCCTGGAGCTACATGTAAGCCGAGCCTTGCAGAGCCTTGCCGAGCCTTGCCGAGCCTAGACCTATCGGTAGCACCACGAGCTTCCTCTTTTGCAAATTACGGAGGGAAAAAATTTGAGAAGAAAAGAAAAAAAGGAAGAGATTCTACTTCAAAAAAGCAACAACAAAAAAAGCAGAGACAATTGAAAAACTGGTTTTATATTTAAAAAAATACCCAAAGTCCTTGACAATGCAGGGGGCTATTTGAACTTTGAAGTGGGGGAGGAGGAGGGGGGGGGAGGATGCACAAGGGGGCGAAGGGGGGGGGGGGGGGGACAGAGGGTGAGAGAGAGAGAGGAATGGATCTTCCCCTGTTATCGCGGAAGATTCATTCTCATTTCAAGTGTGTTAAACGAGAGAGAGAGAGAGAGAGAGAGAGAGAGAGAGAGAGAGAGAGAGAGAGAGGAAATCCCGGCGCCTTCTGCTGCACACCGGGATTTCTCACTCTCTGTGTGTGTGTGTGTGTGTGTGTGCGTGTGTGTGTGTGTGTGTGTGTGTGTGTGTATCCCCCCTCCCCATGTGTTTCTTCCTGTACAAACACGTCGGGAAGTAGACACAGAGCGAGAGAAAGAGGAATCCTGGTGCGTTCTCAGTTTCTCTCTCTCTCTCTCTCTCTCTCTCTCTCTCTCTCTCTCTCTCTCTCCTTTCTTTTTCTTTTTTTTTCCCCCAAGCGGATAAATCTCTCTAGCAGGACATTTCAATGTTTTCCTTTTTTCGTTTTTTTTTTTTTAAGAATCTCGTTCATAATTTATTATTATTATTATTATTATTATTATTATTATTATTATTATTATTTTATTTTATTTTCTGTTTTCAGAAACGACGACTTTCTTGCTACCGGTTGCCTCCTGTAGCTGGAGGCCCAGCAATGCTCGGTAGCCGGAGGGTCAGCCTTTATAGCTGGGAAAGGTACTGTTGGTTTAACGGCTGTGGTATTGTTTTTCCAGCGGGCCAACGCACTGGTGGTTTAAAGACTGATTTCCACCCCCCCCCCCCTCTCCCAAAGCGACCCCTGGCACTCAAACAATTCGCACGTGTCGCACGTGGAAAAAAAAAAAACAAAAAAAAAACAGGGGCTCTCTCCACTCAACAAGTGTGCAAAATAAGAACGACTCTTCCACCCAAACATCGGCAGATACATCGCCATATTTCTTGAATTTTGTTCTCGTTTGTCCATGTGGTGATTAGTGGACCGAGGTCCAACAAAACCTTTCTTTTTTTTCTTTTTTTTTGTGAGGTCCAAAAGGCTCAACTCCTCTCCAAACGCTGTTGTAGCTATCGAGAGCCCTTGGTAAAAACGTTGCAGTCCGCAGAATCTGAAAGTCAAAGGGAGACAGGTGCCACTCTCTAGAAACGAGAGTTTGCCTCCAGTCGGGACAGGCACGTGTGAAGTGCAGAGAACGTATCTGATGCTTATCACGGCGTATGGGAAGTTTCTTTTTTCATCTTCTTCTTCATCGTCTTCTGTTTTCCCTTGTTCTTGCTGGATCCAACTGCCGTGAGTACCAGAAAAGAAAACACAATGCGACCCGGCCTCGGCGAAACTCGGTGCGCAGTGAAATTCGAGTTCCGCAAAAACAGGATCGGAGTGAGACTGGTGGTTCAAAAAAAAAAGAAACTAGTGCGGCAGTACCACACTTTTGAACTATAAAGGCAAAAAAAACATGAATGGGCAATGAAAAAATGGCCGTAGTTCGAAAAGGCAGAAATAACAGCAAAAGGCGGTAACATCAGGCCCCGAGTTCGAAAAGGCAGAAATACCGCATTTTGTAGGCCGTCTTTTTTTTTTTTTTTTTGTCGGTCCGACGCGCGCCGCGGCTGGAAGGAACAAAACCAGCCCCAATTTGGCCATGGCCGAGATGTCTCGGCCACACCCCAGATTGGCCACGGCCGAGATGTCTCGGCCACACCGTAGATTGGCCACGGCCGAGATGTCTCGGCCACACCCCATGGCCGTGATCCGGCGATGTTTTTTTTTTTTTTTTTTTTTTTCAGCCGCGGCGCGGCGMARSGGGKGGGCRWCMSMCCMACCGAAAAAAAAAAAAATATATATATATATATATATATCGTCACAAACAGATATATATATATCGTCAAATAGAATATATATATATATATATATATCGTCAAATAGAACTGCCCGGTAAAGCGTAGGCAGAGAGGGAGAAGAGGACAACAAACGAGGGGCTGTGACAAACTGTTTCGTCGGAGTTTCATATATATATCGTCACAAACAGAACTGCCCGGTAAAACCGTAGGCAGAGAGAGAGAAGAGGACAACAATCGAGGGGCTGTGATATAAAAGCCTGCAAAATGCGGTATTTCTGCCTTTTTGAACTCGGGGCCTGATGTTACCGCCTTTTCCTGTTATTTCTGCCTTTTCGAACTACAGCCATTTTTCCGTTGCCCATTCTTGTTTTTTTTGCCCTTTCGAAACCAAAAGGTGATATAAACGTACTTGCCCCCCAAAAAAAAACACTAAAAGCTAGATCCTTCTCTCAATCCCACCTTACACTACATCTCTCAATTCCACCTTACACTACCTACCTTCCACTACTCCCTAATTATAGTGTTACGGGGAACCCACGTAGCAGCCAGCCTGAGTTCACAATGCCTCAAATAAGAGTATATGCCGGGTCTGCGCTTCACCTGCAGGTGGGGGATACCAGCCAGACGACAGCCGGTAGCATTAGGGGACCATGCCAAGGGACCAATCCCTGTGCCTCCCCTCCAGTCCCCTCCCCTACAAACATCAGCAGTCTGCTAAATGCCGATCGGTGGATCCAGTGAGGTGAGCACTCTGCCAAATGCCGACCAGGGGATCCCGCGGTCTATCTCTCTAGCTGGCGGGCACCAAGCATACCCAGGAAGGTACACATGATGCCAATTGGAATTCAACCCAAGACCTCCTGACTGCCACTCGCGCACCCCTACCAGCAGAGCTAGACCGCTGGATCAGGGTTTTTTTTTTTTTTTTTTTCCCATCTTTCAAAAAGGGTGACGGCCTTGAGTTAACATCACTGAAATGACCGCCCCAGATAATTCAGCCTTCTTTTTTTACGGTTCATTTGGTTGCGCATCTTGCTGTTTTTTTTTACTTGGGTCTGCATTTCAAAATTGAATTATTAAACGCTTATATGGGTGTACCATCCATCTGTGTATAGTCCCATTCTGTTTCCACTAGTACCTTTGCCGCTTGGGAAAATAGCGGGCCTCGGGTAGGCATCCGACCTTTGCAGTGGTACCTTTGTAGCAGCCGAAACGAAACGACGGCCGCCGATCAGATTTATCAATGGCAGTCGTTGTCAGCCAGTTTTCCCTATTTTCAAACGTGGGAAAGGTACTAGTGGTTTTAGAGTCCCCCAATCTAATTACAGCAGTCTATATAGACCGAAGTCCAGAGCGGTCCTGAAATACATCTGTGTTTTTTCAACTTTTTAATAAGTTCTCATTTATTTAAATAAAAATTAAAATTTAAACAAACAAGTTGAGAGAGGTGGAAGGACGCAGCCGTTTTTCCCACTCTTGAACTCCGACAGCTCTCGCTCTACACACTCTCGATTTTTTTTTTCTTTTTTCTTTTTGCACCGAATTGAGAATGCAGTGGGCAAGAGCGACGAGACTCGTCATTTTCGTAAATGCATATACCTTTCACACACGTGTATGTTCTATTTCTTTTTTCCTTTTTTTTTGTGTTCTGAATGACGAATTATCAGTGAATTGATCGAGGGTTGATTGTCGACGTCCGTCACGCAATACACCTCTCTGCTGAGGCATATACAGCATCTCCTTGTTTTTTTTTTTTTTTGTTTGTTTTTTTTTTTTTCCCTTAAAGCACTAGTACCTTTCCCGCGTGGGAAAATAGGGAAAACTGGCAGTTTTCCCAAACTCCTGAATCTTCGGAGGTCGGGTCCGACGACGACTACCTTTGATAAATCCGATCGGCGGACGTCACGTCGTTTCGGCCTCTGGAAAGGTCGGACGCCTGCCCGAGGCCCGCTATTTTCCCGGCACACGGTCATTATAGCTGAATTTGGTCTATCTTTCAGTCTAAATTCAGCTATAATGACCGTGCGTTGTATTCGAGGGAAGACTGTAGGGGAAAGCTGCAGTTTTCCCAAACTCCTAAGAAGTCAGGGGGATGGGCCCACACACAAGTGTATCTTGCTTTTCTTTTTCCCTTTTCTTTTTGTGTTCAAAATGATGGATCATCAGTGAATTGACTGAGGGTTGATTGCAGGCAACCGTCACACACACAATACACCACTCTGCTAAGGCATGTGCGGCATCTCTCTGTTTTTTTTTTGTTTTTTTTTTTTTTCCCTCAAGAGGTGCCCTTGAGATATCATGAATGAGCTGACCAGCGCCAGGCAATCCATAAATATTTGGTTTTACTCATCAATCATGTTCCATCATCTGGATTTGAACTCGGGTCTGTACTTAAACAGTTCATGCGTGTACCCACAGAGCTAGACTCTTGGGTAGCATATCTCTGTTTTGCACATAAGGTATCATTAACTTATCATTCATAATAATCTACCCCAAAAAAAAAAAGCTATTTGATTGCTCAATAAATAAATACCATTAATTTATAGAAACAGTTGTTACTGTAAATATGAATTAAGTTCAATTACCTAACCACGCCATACATTCTACACACAGCTTGTGAGCATGTGTCCTTCACCCAAATACAGCGTACCATCATGATTACCACAAGTACCTACCCCGTTTTTAGGCATTAACGCGGAGGCTGAATTGGTGCGCCGGGTGGGTCCATATGCATTTCCGTCAGAGGGGGCCTAAGACTCCCTGGGGTACCCTGCCTAACACGTTTTCAGCCGTTAACACGGAGGCTGAATAGGTGCGCCGCGTGGGTCCACATGCATTTCCGTCAGAAGGGGCCTAAGACTCCCTGGGGTACTTCACACCGCACTTTTAGGCGTTAACGCAGAGGCTGAATCGGCGTGCCTCGTGGGTCCATATGCATTTGCGTTAGAGCGGGCAAAGCCCCCCATGGGGTACTGCTGGTTCTAGACGGAAAGCTACCCCAGATACAGATATAATGATCGTACGTTGTATTCAGGTGAAGAAGGTAGTGTGTACTTTCATGATCATTGTGCGTGGTATTTGGCGAAAACGAGGTGGGAAAGACAGCAGGAACAACTTATTTCCGTTCCATGATTGTTTTTTTTTTTCCCCTTATCTTTTCTTTTCGTTCATTTCAAAAAAAGGGCGGCTGCCTTTAGATATCATGATTGAACTGACCGGCCCAGAATGATTTTATTATGTTCTTCTGATTACAGCTGCACTCGAACTTGGGTCTGGCTTCTTTTTTT
>BFEA01000333.1:1045033-1056884 GCA_003427395.1 Chara braunii
AGAGAGAGAGAGAGAGAGAGAGAGAGAGAGAGAGAGAGAGAGAGAGAGAGAGAGAGAGAGAGAGAGAGAGAGGTTGAATGACAAAATTGAAATGTGCGTCAAATTGCACCCGCGATCTATTTCACAGTTGAAGTGATTTTTTTTTTTTTATTGAGCGTTTTTCTTGAAAATATTACAATAAAATCTACGAGTACCCCAATTTTCTGTTTTTTTCACGCATTCTTCTGAGCGCGAAAACTCACTGAATTTGAAGTACTTTTGCAGTTGGCCTACATATGGTTGAGTGGCAAAAATGGAAAATGTCCCGAATCGGTTCGACGATTATTTCGCAGTTTAAATGATTTTTTGAAAATGTTCTAATATTTTTCCTTGAAAAAGAATCCCCTCATCTATGGATTCTCAAAATTTCATATTTTTCTGTAGGTTTCTCCGAGTACAAAAAATCGCTAAAGTTGCCTTTTGCGAAATGTTTGTTTAATTGTGCCTGACCTCCCTATTTTGAGAAGACAGGCCTCAACGCCTGGGCCTGATGGCCCTTTTGCAATTCACATGCCCTCACTTCTTTTTTAGGTTCACTTCCACGAGAGGACCGGTCCTTCCTTTTTCCAAAAGTCCCGGTTCTACCCGAGTTAGCTGTAGGTAATCCGCAATTTCGTCAACGACTGGTCCCCCCAAATTCCCCCCCCTCTAACAACCCACTTTGCGCCCTGGTCGCCAGTCGTCAAAAATGCGACACCTTGACACAGACGCCGAACCCTACTAGACCGCAACCTTAGGGCTGCGGATATAAAAAAACACTCGGATAAGAAAAAACAAATGTTACAGGACTTCCTCCTGCACATCTAACTGCTGGACCTGTGGTGCTCAACCTCACAATCTGCTCAGGTTTCCTTATCAGAGTGACTAAAGCACGTAAAGGGGTCTGAAAAGCAGCAAAATGGGATATGCCAAGGATTTTTGGAAAATTGAGTGTAGCAACACGAACGTAATTGAGATCTCTTGTGTGGTCCCAGATATGTGGCGATGAACGAAAGTGGGGAAAGGGAGAGGAGAGTCATTTCCCAATAACTATTTAATCAAAAAAATATCTTTGAACTTCGTCGCACACAGGCGTCTTTTTTCGGGCCGAAAAGGAGGGATAACGCACATCGGATCTCCGTTTCGAACGAGAGACCGATGATGCTCGTCGCAAAGTTTGGAATATGAGTCAGAGAGCCGCAATCTCACTGCTTTCTTTTGGAACTCATCGCCACATGTCGAATAATTGAACTCTTTGACTTGAAAGCGCTCCATGCAACGACAATCGCTGCACACCGTGCGAGGCCAATGAGGAGCACCTGTAGACACGCGATGATGATAAACTCGTTGAAGGGAAGCAACACGGAGTGGGGAGGGAAATGTGTTCAACAATCACAAAACCTGAGTTAACAAATCATAAGCATCGTGTTTCAAAAGGGAAGTGATAAGGACCGCCGATCTTGGCGATGGCTTCTCATACGTCCCACTTGTAGACACGTGGACTATCCTCATTGTATGAGAGAGATCGTGAGCGGGGAGGTTCAAGAAGTCGCTCCTCGATGACTCTGGTGGGTCAATCTACATGACCGACACACACGCATCCACCGTTCACAAAACAAAATGATAACTCCCCATTAATTTCGGGAATCGCCTTCGCGAGGGAACATGTAATATAATATAGTTTTCATATTTAATGTTCCGTCGTGTAGGAGGATTACCCAGGAAACTAATGGAAGAGTTTTAGAATAAGTTTTAGAACGGGCAATCATGAGTTATTCAAAAGAAAGAAGCACGGACAAAAATAAGTCCTCAGTGATGTCAATAAAAATTCCCGGGTCATTGCATGGGATAGACATTCCCTTCGAAGTGACAAGAAGAGCAAAAGTTTTTACAAGTTGATCAAACAAGAAAGAGTCATTCATTCAAAATAAAGATCAGGCGGAGGGAAGGAGAGGTCATTGATCCGGAGTGTTGCGTGTCCTCAAACAACAAAGATGCGTTGAATCTCCTCGTTACACTCTTTTTGCAAGAGGAAAATTGTACCGAGAGATGAACTGGCTGGGTCGATTGAGAGCGCAGAGGACGCCTCAAACAAAATCTTGAACAAAGGGTAAATAAAAGAAAACCGTATATATCCACCATCTATACACCACTTCGATCCTCGAAAGAGAAAGAGAACATAGGCATGCATTTCATCAAGCAACCTTCGTCAGCTCTGACATTTTCACAATCCTCGCCCGTCGAGATCTGAACAATGGAAGAGTGAGACGAGGAACGAAACAAAAAAACATACTCATACACAAGTTATTGTTGCGAACCAACACATACGAACATTCATTCACTCATACATCCGTATAGAAGGAGAAGGGGGAGAATAATATGCACTTGCACGATTCCAGAAGGAGAATTGTCATCTCGCCATGCGACTTAACTTCAAAAATAGCAACGAGATGAACAAGAAGGCAAAGCGCAACGTCTTTCGCTCTCGAACTATGGCCCCAGACCATCTAACCAATCATCAATATATCTCACATCGCTCGAGCACTGCCGATCCCAACCGCCACGTACTCTCAACACTTAAACCCAACAATCATCACCCCGCTCACTCAACTAGTGCGCGGATTCGTTCGGATCTTGCAGTTCGTTGTAGCGATCCAACGTGTAATACCGGAATGTTGCAACTAACCCGCCAAGACTTTTCCAACTCGCTGATCACCATCTCATCTAGCCACTTCCCCACTAGAGTTTGTCGATGTATTGTGAGAGAGCTAACTTGATGTGCTTGCGAGATTTACAGTTGCGGAAAAGAGGGAAGGAGAATGAGGAGAAGAGAGAGAAAAGAGAGGAGAAGAGAAAGGGGGAGGCACGTGAGATGGATATGTCGATCCATGTAGAGTACTTCATAGCAAATCAAACTGTAATGTGAGAAGTTCAAAGCCTTCTTACTTCCTATCATCCGACTTCTACGATTACTTGTGGGATCGACATGACCTTGCTGCGTGTAAAAGAAGACAAGAAAAACGGCTACAAAATACAGAGCGGAGCACGACCAAGATTAGTGGAAGCAAAAAAAAAGAAAGAGCGAGAAGAGATGGAGAAAAAGACTTTGTCGCTAATGTTGTGACAAAATGGGTTGGCGAAGCAAAAAAAGATTGCATGCAAGAGCGCGACGCAGAAGGATGCATGCGCATAAATATGAAAAAAAAATTGAAAAAGTTACACGAATTGTCAGTGAAGTTGCTCTTAATTTCTAAATCCGAATTAAAATTGAAAAGTTCAAAAAGAAATTTTATGCGCGAGTTTTAAAACGCACAAATTTGTACGTTGATTCCTATTCTATCATTCATCAACATAAATTTTACAGGTGCTACAAAGACTTTTTCAAAAAGTATATGCAATGGGCACTCGTGATTTCCGGAACTAAAAAATCTTGAAAGAAAAAAATAAATTTTATCACGCTCACTAAAGTGCGGGTAAATCCTACGTGAAAGTAGAGCAAAAATGAAAAGACAGGATTGGACGACGTGTCTCATGCACCAGGGCCCTTCAAGGACAAAACCGATGAACAACGAAAAATCCCAAAACTTGAAACCATGACCAAGACGGCCTAACATCCCTTATCCATCGAAAATGCAACCTAGACCGGGTAGAGGAAATGAAACTTTATTAGATCAACCGCAATTATCAGGAAAGCACTGAGAGAAGGGAGGGGGCTCATGATCTTGCCCATGCAGAGAAGTTGGTGCGTCACAGACCTCTGGCAGACGGACTTGAAAAATCATCCTCAGAAACTTGAAGCTCCTACGTTTATTCCACTTTAGTTCATGTTTGCCAATTGTGGCAGTGACCAACAAATGGGCACGCATGTTCTTAAATGTGAATCACTTTTAGTATACGTGAAGTTAAGGTGAGAAAACTCCGCATAACTATGCACAACTCAAATAAATGATTACGGGGCCATCAGAGGCCAGTCAAACCCAATAGGTAATATTATATGAACAAGTGGATCCAGTGCGGCGATGTCGCGCCCCAAAGGTCATGTAGAGCAATACACAGACCTGAGTTTGAATCCCTCTTTTTTTCCTTGTTGTCGTTCATAGCACCTAAAATATATCTTCCCTTGTTTCTTCTTTCGATCCAAGTCGGCTTGTCATATCCTCGCATTCGAACGATAGCAAAAATAGAGGCATACACAAGTTAGGAGACCGTAGTGCGTCAAGCAGCATGTGGTAAGGAGGTATCCAAATGCAGAATAGCAGGTCGAGGTCCCGCCAATTAAAGAGGATTGGACGAGCGGGTGAAACCTGGACGACTCTTTGTGTTTTTTATTCGAACACTAAGATAAAGAAATATGGGCCGAGCCCGAGCAAAAATAAAATAAAATGATCAGGACTTTTTTTTTCCATGTTTCAAAGGAAGATTCATTCTCATTTTGCATAATTGGAGAGTATACGAGTGCGACTTTTTTCCACGATCTAGCAGAAGATTGATTATCATTTTACACATTTGGATAACAGTGGTGAGAAAACTTATTCCATGTTTCAGATTCATTCTCATTTTGCACATTTGGAGAGTAGCGGAACGAGACTCCCGGGTATACCAATCTCTCAAATGGCTCATGACCCAGCACATTGGGAACGAACTAGCTTAGGGGGAAGAAATAAAACCTATACTCGGACTCTACATACCTTGACAATAAAATCAACATATAGAATACTTCGTCCAATGATTAATGTTAAACATAGTGTGAAAGATATATGGATGAAGCATCTTCAACAAAAAAAATTATCGCCGAATTCCAACAAATTTTTATTTTCATGTTTAATTTACTCAGAGCACAAGGGTTGTGACCAACTGTTGAAAGCAGGTCTTTGGCTGCATTCAACTACTTCTCAACATTATCAACTTTTTCTCAACGAGTCGAACATATTTTCCCACATGCCTTCAACCTTTTTGCCAAGAAGTTTCCAACATGGTTGTTGACCCACATTTCGATACGTGATCGGTTGTCATGTGCGTTGTCGGAGCAAACACCCTTACAAGGGTATTTGCTCATGTTTTTGCATTTGATACAGTGTTGACGCTAGGTACTGCGACAAGGACGCTCTGGAGTAAGAAGTGAGGATGTTTTGACAGATTGACTGAGGGCAGACTCCTCGACCACGGAGGCCGAGGTTGTTAAGTGACTGCGCATGTAAATACGACACGTACGACAATGGCAAGGATTAAAAAAATGAAAAATCTTTGGTCATAAGGGCTGAAGGATTAGACAAAAAAATGAGAGAAAGTCGCGCGGGATGTCAATCCCTTCAACATGTCCGCCTACGGTGTGCTGTTTGAGACTCTAGGGACCGCTTAGGGCGAGGTGCAGTGTGGGAGCGCACGCGCAACGTGTTTTCAAATTCGAAATTTGTTGGGGGTACAATGGGACGCTACGCAGCATACAAAATTGCCACCTGCACGGAAGTAGACACGGGGGCTTGTACTGCATTTGAACGCGTGCGAGTGCAGTGAACACCATTGCCAATTTCCTTTCGTCGGGAGGTGTTTGGTGCGTCATGTGGTGACTGAAGTGGCATAACTCTTGTCCATGGAGGACATACAATTTTCGCCAGCGACGGCGGATGGCTCTGCGCCTCGTTGGCGAAAATTGTCCGAGCGTGACAAACACCTGGTGGTTACAACATTGCTTGCTGTATCGACACATCCACAACACACAACGACATTGTGCTGCGGTGCAACGAGAAGAATAAGGCCGAGAGAGACCATCGTGACGGACACCATTGCAGATTCGAATTCCTCCACCGTGATTTAAGATGCGCCTTTCCTTATGGCGAATGCCATTGTGTCGGGAGTCCTTCCGAGGGAGACGCCACGGTGGTGGATCAGGAGGAGAACCGGCGAAACATGGCAATATCTGATAATTGACGATGATGTCACCGACGATTATTTCCTTGAGAAGCTGCGAATGACAAGAAGGGCGTTTTACGACATCGTGGCTGCGCGAACGCTTTTCCTTCAACGGTCCCTCACTCATTACCATAGTCCTTTGCTGTCGGGCCAGTTGGTGGCGTTCGCTCTCTACAGGTCAGCGAGCAGCGAGACGTTTGGTAGTGCAACGTCGTTATTCGAAATGGGGCAGTCGAGTGGTTTCAAGGCGGTGAGGGACGTGACGAACGCTATCTTGTCTGTGTATCCTGACAAGATAGGGATACCGACCGGCCGACAGTTGTTGCAGGTTACATGAGCGTTTGCAGCGAAGGGATTTCCAAATTGTTTCGGTTGCATGGGCTGCAGTCATGTGTACGTCGACAAGTTAGCAAATGTGCCCGCGGATAACTATCTAGATCGAAAGCAGCATTACTCTGTCATTGCTCAAGTCGTCGCCGACCTCGATATGCGTATGCTGTATGTTTTTGTGGGGTATTCGGGCAGCGTCCACGACGCCAAGGTTTTGATCAATTCGTCGCTCTATAGACGTGCGGAAGCTAGCACTTTGTTCTTGGTGGAAGCGGTGGACCTGCCATATGGGGTGCGAACGAGGGGGTACATGCTCGCGGACAACGGCTATGGACCCTTGCCTTGGCTTGTGGCGCCTTACGGCGGTGTAGTGCAACCTCCCGACGAGGCGCATTTCGACACGTGTCACAAGTCATCACGGAATGTTGTCGAACGAGCATTTGAGAGACTGAAGGGGATGTGGTGGCTATTTCTGCGCCACCACAAGACGAATATGGAAAATCTGCCCTAGCAAATCACCGCCGTGACACTGTATGTTTTGCACAACTTGTTGATCGAGGCTGGCATCGAATTTAACGACCATTTGCTCATTGACAGAGACTCTGATGGCAATAAGTGCCCCCTAGATCTTGGTATGCATGAACCTTCCACCCCTGTATCGCAGGATGATGCCATCGATACCGCACTTGCATTGCGTGACATGCTTAACTTTCGAATACACCCGGCTATGGCTTGACAATGGTGGGCGTTGTCCCTTTTTGGGGCTGAACGACGTTTGCAGTTTTCTATTTTCGTGAGGTCAACAAAGTTGTTGCTGCCTATTGGGGGTGGCTTTTGCGGGTGTGTTCAGATGGGCGGCCGGGGTGGGGGCCGGGGGGGCTCAGGGGTTGGCTAGTCCTTGGTTGGACTGTACTGGGAGCCACCCTCTGTCGTTTAGGAATCGTGCAAGTCAATCCTTTTGTTTGCCAGCGAAAGTAATCAATGCTTGCACGTTGATGGTGAGGGGTTATGACATGTTTTTTTCCATTGTGGTAGACTGTTTAATTAAAACAGACCTGATGTGTACATGAAGGTATTTCGTCCCTGTGTCTGAAGCTATGCCGCGTGTGCTTTCTGTCATTGTTTTTTTTGGTCATATGAGCGTATTTGTTGTTTTGAATGTCGTTTGAGGAATTGAATTTTATTGACAATATGTTTCGTTTCTGTCATGGACTTTCGTGGTTCTTGTGTTCCGTTGCGTCGTTATTTTATTCGTTCCACCGACCTAAAAAGAGCCGCCAAGAGGAGCGCATGTTTTGTGTGTCTTCTGTGAAATCCAAACGGTCTCTCCGTCAAATTGCTGATTTGTTCCGTTTCAGTGGATTTATTGGAATATTCGCATATATGTCTCGTTCGTTTGATGTGCTTTTGTCGTTCTCGTTCCTTCAATGTTGTTGAAATTCGTGGGCAGTCGTGATGAACTGCATAGTCGCAGTCACATGTGCTTTGGTGATTCTATCATCTACAAAACCTAGTTTCATATAATACCATCACATGGACGATTTCCATGGCAGTGAAGGTGATCACCGACAAAACAATGTGCTTCCATATTAGAAAAAAACAATAAAATACATCCGACGAAAAAAAATCCTCTTCCTCTACATATTTTGTATTCGTGGGTGAGGGGTGCATGCGATGAAACAAAAACGAAGGGCACATTTGGGTGTGGGGATGTGATGTGATGGTTTCCCCCCCCCCCCTCCATTGCAAGATAATAAAGTTGACAGAAATGAAGAAAGAACGAACAAAGGAATGAATGACGACCCGTGTCCACATAGTGTACACACAAGAAAACCATCACAATTTCGAAAATCTATGATAGAAAACGACGACAATCAATCCAAACCCTTAATATGATCGCTGCTGCATCGGACCTGTACAGGTCGTTATGCTCTTCACACCCGCTAAAGACTCGCTATGCGTAGCCTTCCCAACAACAACTCCCTCTCTCTCTCTCTCTCGGTTGCGAGCGCGCGCGGGCGAGCGGTATCTACATATGGTCACGCGTCCGTTGCAAACTTCATCAACGAGAAGCAGCGGTAGTCCGCCCCAACAGAAAAAGAAAAAATACCGACGTCTGTCAAAAGAGACCCTCCCTCAAAATCTCGATATCCCCATAACGGTCTTCCCTCTGCTCGAAAGGAGCATGAAGGACCGCCGTGTACGTGGACGGGTGGTGCATGCGGTCACGAAACTCCATGGCAAAATTCGTGATTAGCACGCGCACCATCTCCCCCAACACGCCCACTCCTCCAACCCACCTGGTTGGCACCGTCGTCCCAACCCTCGTGATGTGCGTGATGACTTGGCGAAGCGCCCACCAACCGTATCGAAACCCAACTACCACCGCCAAACACGTGACTCCATTGGCGTTCGCTTCGTAATACCGGAAGTCCTCACGGTTGACGTGATGATCGAACTCCATGTCCCTTCCATGCGCATTGCCTCTCCTGTGCAGGAACTCGTAAATGATGACTGTGTGGTTATGCAGAACACCGCGATAAGCGATGATGATGTCCATCGCCACCGCCTCAATTGGTTGCCAATTGAAGCGCAATGTAGAAGGCTCCTCCTCGACCCGTTTTCAGACACCACACTCCCCCGGGACACGTGGACAACCTTCAACTCCACGGCACAACACTTCCCACAATCACCGCCATGCAAACAACCTTGAATGACCACGCACGATACTGCCCACAAGCACCACCACGCACTACCGTTAAAACCGGCTATTATGCTGTTGTTATATAGGCTACAGGGAGGTGGCATGGGTGTGGGAGTGGGGAGGTGCAGGTGGACGTCAGGACACCGTTGCAATGTTGTCATTGTTTGTCGTCGAACAGTCCTCATTTTCAGGCGCCATACGACGCTGCCCATTGGAACACAGAAACAAAAACGGAATTCCATGGCGAGAAAAAATAAAAGATGAAAATAATTTAAAACATGGAAGATTTCGCCCCTTCCTAGCTACGATTCCCAACACAGTGATCAGAAATGCAAGATGGTACCGTCGAACGATCCCAAATTTCGGTACGGGGAGCCACGGAAGTACGGAAAAATACCCCGGGGTGGGGGAAAGGTGATTCCCCCAATTCCTCGCACCCCCCACGGCCACACACCTCACTACAGTTCCGCCAACTTTGCAGCGCTGCCCCTTCTACAGGCGGGTCCCTCTCCATTATATCGCATTGTCGCTGAAGGACCTCGCACTGCCGTTTGCTGGCCCTGTCCACTGAATCCGCCACGACTGTGGAGTGAGTGTTGATGACGTCTGTCACCGCCTTAAAAGCCTGCTGCCACGCATTTTTCCTTTTCGTGAACTTTAACCCGCTTGACGACCTGCTCCCACAGCCTTCCCCAGCCTCCCCATCGCCATTCTCACTCGCCGAAGTTACGCCCGTGCCGCCGTTGTTTGCACCTCGATGCTCAGAAGCCCCCGTGTCCAGCACATGCGGCGGGTGGATGGTTTGATTAGTGTGGTGTCCGGCATGGATGGCCTCATAAAGTCGGCGATCCATCTGGAACTTGTACCCTTTCTCAGCTCGTTCTTTCCGTGTTAGCGTGAAGGACTGCAACCCGGACCCCTCCCTCCATTGCACCTTCTTGTGCCAGGAGAACATATTCTCCCTTCTCTTCCTGCACACGTCCCAATCACAGGTTACCCCCAGCACCCCCATCCTGTTCTCCTTTTTTTTTTTTTTTTTTGAACAACCCGAGGTAGTGCTAGGGGTGCTGATAAGAGCAGACACCACTAACACTGTCTGGGAGGCTCCGTCTATTGGTGGGGAGCAGCACCTGCTGGAAATGGCGTCCAGCGTCCCTGAACATCATAATTGCTTTTTTGCCAAAACATCCGATTCTAGCTACTGCCAGCCGCGAGGACTGCTCTCAGAGTAGGAAAGACCGATAGTCCCCACGACAACTCAGTGACCTGATCGGGTAGCTTACATTACCAGGTTAGATAGGTGGGGGCTGTGTCACATTGTACATGTTCTAAGTCCATTTCCACTGCTTGGTCTTCATCCTTGCAAAGTTCTGGCCCACCGCAGCAAGAGTCTCGTCCTGCTCCCTCTTGCACCGTGTTTGTAGCTGCGGCTGTCGGCTGCAACCTCGCAGCACCTGACCACCGACCTTCATACCCGAACGGCTGGCGGGATTGATGACGAGCGTTGGTGACTCAGCAGGCCGACCCCCAAAAAGACAACTGCAGATCGAGGGGTGGGCACATCCCCCGCTGCAATTCATCCAACAGCAGTGACGTCATTGGCCCCTGCCTCTGCCGCTGATCTCTCACCCACACACCACTGTCCGATATGGACTGTGTGGAACCGTCGCGAGGTCGAACGTTGATGGAGGCGGCTGCCAAAAAGTGCCTCGCCTATAAGAAGTGGGATCAGGCCCTTAGAAAAAGGTAACAAACAAGGGCTAAATGAAGGGATACACCATGATCATGGCCTCTGTCACCATCATGACGTTGACAGAGGTCATGATGGTGCACACTGCACAGTAAGCCTTTTTTTTTTTTTTTTTTTTTTTTTTTTTGGTTGCACTGTAAGCTTTTCTGACATAACTTGAATGATATGGCAATGGCACTCTAAGGCAAACTCCCACAGGGTGACAGGAACCTAAAGTTGCAAATATGTGGGACGTTTGGTACCATGTATTTGCTCCTTTAGGTGCCCGCGTGCAAGTTCTGTGTGGTCACACGCAAGTTCTCTGTCCATAAAGGACACAGTTGCGGCCCTGACATTTGCATCTCCCAGGAAGTGCACGTAGTCACACTGCTTACCCCAAACAATATATACTATTAGAGGTTTTTTTTTTTTTTCCCCCCCAACACTGAACTAACACTCACGTCTCTTTTCCTCATGTACGAATTTCTTGAAATGCCTCGTGGAGAAAGAAAAAATCGAAAAGGTAATTTGAGACCACCTCTGGAGGTGGTCTCAAAACGGGTCCTCCCACGGCCCTGCAGGCTGCCGACAAAAGGGTCACCAAAGGGTACATTTGCCTAGCGGGCCTCTCCAATGTGAACCGAAAACTGCCTCAAAATTTAGGATTTAAGGTCATCGGGTCCCAGTGTGAGTATGCCCTCAGTTCAAACTTCAAAAGGAAACAGTGTTCATGGCCAACAGTACTACATGTGCCTAATTTGCTTCAATGCCTCTCACAGAATGTATCCTCACACGAAACAAGGGCTGGAGCTGCATATGATCAGGCTGGAGCTGCATATACCAGCTGCGGCGCTGTGCGCCAAGCGCGGCCTATGAATCTGTTTGGCACCGGAGGCCGAATCGGGGCCGCCGCACCTCAGATCCCGAGCAGGGAAAGGTACTGGTGGTTTAAGTTCAGAGCAAGATGACACTGCCATATAATGTGAACTATGGAGCCATCATAGAAATCAATGGCTAGTATAAAGCAACACACGAAATTGTAAACTTCCGGCTCTTGCTCAACCCTTTTAAAATGGAGGGAAGTACTGACTTGCTCCCGTCAAAACATAGGGCTGAATTAGGTCCTGAAATGTCTCAACTCCCTCTCGCTCTCTCTCCCC
>BFEA01000333.1:1062814-1072901 GCA_003427395.1 Chara braunii
GCGCGGGTATGTGCGTGTGTGTGTGTGTATGGGGGGAGGGGGGCGGACCCCTTCCCCACCAATCAATCAATCAATCAAAAAAAAAAAGAGCAAGTAAAAAAAAAAGAGCAAGTAAAAAAAAAAGCAGCGGGTTCGTTCGGCCCGCGTGTGTGTGTGTGTGCCCGGGGGGGGGGACCCCTCCCCCACCAATCAATCAATCAATCAAAACAAAAAAAAGAAGTAAAAACAAAACAGTGGGTTTGTTCGATCGGTGTGTGTGTGAATGTGTGTGTGTGTGTGTGTCTGTGATCGGTGTGTGTGAATGTGTGTGTGTGTGTCTGTGTCCCGCGAGGGGGTGCGACCACCCCGCACCAATCAATCAATCAATCAATCAATCAAAAAATCAATGACTCGACCAAACATAGGATCAAACACCCCCCCCGGGCCCCCCACCCCACCCAAAAAACCACTTTTCGGGGGTCCATGATTCCCCCCCTCCCTTCTCCCCCGTCCTCCCCCCCTCTTCTGAAAAACCCCAATTTCAACCCCCCCTTTTTATTTATTTACTTTTTAATTTCTAGGGGGTGGGGCCAGGATTCCTGTCCTGAATCCCGACCTCGATCGGTGGGACCCCCCTCCCCTCGGCCGCGGGAGGCCATTTTTGACCGCCGGCTTGTGGCCTTGACCACGGCCCACGGTCCGTGCTCGTGACCTCAGCACCACGGCCACTGGGGATACATAGACAAGACACGAAGTGTCACAAACAACTACACAGCTACACAAACACACAAGCAAATGCACCGACACCCTGTCGACTGACACAAACACAAACAAACACACAGATGAAGGATTTGCTCACACCTACTGTTGACTGAGACTGGTCCACACCAAATGTCGACTGAGAGTCTGAGACTGGTTCCGGCGCAATCGCAAAACCTGGTGTATGTGACGTGCTGAGACCGGTTCGGTACAATGTCATGTGGCACTGCCAAACCTGGCTGTTGTTTCTATAAAGTGGTCGAGTTCATTAAGGTATATATTTGATAGTAGGGGACTAAGGCCGAAGGGCCGCCACCTGGCAGCGCCTATGGTGGCCTCTTCAATCTCTCCGTGTGGCATATGAAAAAAAGCTTTACACCGTGACACACGGGCAACAGACTCTCGAGGATTCAGTGAGGAAAACACCATGTTCCCGTGCAAATCATCATTATTTAATGGTCACTGGATGAGTCGCAGAAGGGCCGTTCTATATCAAGTAACGTGAAGCTGGCCTACAGACCTGATTTCAAACTCCGCAAGAAGCAAACGAGTAAAACACTACAACAATTCTGAATCACCTAGTAGGGCCAGTCAGCTCATTGATGGTATCTCAAGGCCATCGCCCCTTGAAAAGGAAAAAAGAAAGTGACAGTAAAAGTGGATGAGAAGAGTGTGTGATTGCCTGCGTGTATTGTCATGCTCTCTATATACAACTCCGCAAAAGAAAGCATGTGCGTGTGTTTGTGGTTTGTGTGTGTGTGTGCGAGAGAGAGAGAGAGAGAGAGAGAGAGAGAGAGAGAGAGAGAGAGAGAGACGGACGGAAGGGGCACGTCCTGCCAAGGCCCTGAACTTGTACCCACAGAGACAGAGAGAGAGAGAGAGAGAGAGAGAGAGAGAGAGAGAGAGAGAGAGAGAGAGAGAGAGAGAGAGAGGGCGCACGTCACGGCACGTGTCCTGCCAAGGCCCTGAACTGGTACCCAGTGCCCACATGCATATCTAAAGAAAAAACCATTAATTGCATCATATTACCTCAATAATGGCTCAATTCACCTGTCCTTGACTGAGTCGACTCCTTGGACAGATATTGATGGCCTCAGACCCAAACCATTCGACGGTAGCTGGACTTCTTTCAAGTTGGTAAGGGCACGCCTGATTTTCCGGTCCATTACAGTCGTGATAAGTGTGGGTTGTGTTCGGGGGAGTTACGGAATCGAGGTTTGAACTCGGGTAGCGAGTGGTTGATTTAACTTGATTACGTAATGGACCAGCTACCTCGATTCCGTAACTCCCCTTTCGGAGATCAGAAGAAGGCACCAATTGCCAATTGCACCACCAAATTGAATTCCAAAATAGCACTAGCAAGTCAAAGGTAGCACTGGCCAGTGGCTACCAAACCTCGACTCCATGACTCCTTCAGCACCAATCAACTTGAAGCGCACACCAATCAATCAATTTGCACTACAGTAGTACCAACTTCCAAGTGAAAGGTGAAATCTGGGGACACGGCCACGGGCCACCTGCCTGCCCAACGCAAGCAAGAGGGGAACGACGATCAGAACAGATACTACACGAGAGGTTTAACCGTGAAGGGCCTGAAGGCCTATCTTATAACACCCGAATACAACGTATGGTAAAAAATACGAGTCCTTATTGCTATATTTAGACAGAAAGATACCCCCAATATGGAGCTGTAATATGACCTTGTATTCGCGTGAACAACGCAGCCACGGCACGGTGTATTTAGACAGAAAGATACACCGTATACAGCTTTAATATGACTTTCCGTTGTATTCACGTGAAGAACGTAGCCGCGACACTGTTTTTAGACAGACTGAACGATAGCCCGACTACACCTCTAATATGACCTTACGTTGTATTCTGGAGCAGGTCCCCACGAGACGGTCTGAGATTTCCCCCCACGACCCAGTCCAAGCGAAGTTAGCGAACCGACTTACCGCTTTTCCCCCAACGCAACGCAACGCCTCTGCATATCAACTTACACATATGGAGACCGACCTTCCCCGTCAGTGTGACAAATGGAGACCTACCTTTCCCGTCGGGCCCGTCCCATATGAGTCATAACGATGGTGCGGTTGCGTTCCAGCCTTCCGGGAAAGACGTCAGTCAGCGCCGCTGTATAAATGGAAGGGGCGCTGCAACACTGCTTCCCGCTCGACCTGGACGCGCACGCCACACCCCAATCTCGGAGGATCGAAGTGACGGTAATCCGGATATTCAGCACCCTCTCTGTCACATACTAGGCATATTACGTACAATGTGTCATAGATTATCACCGAATCACTGCCGAGCGTGCATGCAAATTTACGGTATTGCGGTATTCACCACCTCTGGGTCACATAGGCATATAATTTACGGTATTGCGGTATTCACCACCCTCTGGGTCACATAGGCATATAATTTAAGGTATTGCGGTATTCACACCTCTGGCTCACATAGGCATATAATTTATACATACATTTGACCACCCGATCACAGTGACTGCCCAGCGCGCATACAAAGACAAACGCACACAACCAAAACGTGCATGCAAAACCAAACGTGCATGCAAAATCAAATGTGCATGCAAAAAAAAAAACAACATACATTAGTGATAGTGGGGAGTGCGGTGTAGGATGTGGAAGTCTATTTAGCAGGTAGGGGTAGGGCTTAGAGAGAAATGGAAAGACACGCAGACATGTCAAAGCCGGCTGCATGTAGCCGGTTTTCCGGACCACTTGCGTAGGCATTTACCCATTTGTGTGATTCATAAGCGAAACTGGCTAAAGCTGCCAGGATAACTGCGGGTTGAATTGAGAGGTCCCCGGCCTCGACTCAATTGATTTGTCATGAACTGAATGTATATTAAGACATGAACTGAATATACATTCAGGACCAAAAAGAAAAAAAGAAAAAAAAAAGGCGCATGCATGCGAAAACAAACGCGAATGCAAAAACAAACGGAAGAACACATGGAGAGAAGTGTCACAAAAGAAAACCACGGCAACACCCCCTCGTCTCGTTACTGTCGTATCCCTCGTTTCCTTAACTTCGATTTTTTCCAATTTTTTTTTTTCCCACTTATGCAGTCTTGCACCTCCTTAAACTGGTCGCGTGATCGAGTCTCATTAACTTCTGTGCCACTCGCGCAAACTTGAAGATGAATGGATCTACACGTATAGCAACGAATCACTCGGTGAAAATTTCGTCATCATCACTCGTTTCTCTTTCGGTCATTCACAATTGTGTCCAAACAACTCAAAAAAACATCGCACTTAAATAGGGAAAGAAAGGGGGCACATCCGTCATTAACAATACAGAAGAAAAGATTATCATGGCCCGTGTGTAAAGATGCCAGGCACAAATCAAAAAATGGTCCAAAAAAAAAAAAAGAAAAAAAAAAGAAACAATACATCCACTAAAACCAAGGGTGCGCCACTTTCTTCCCCCCATGTGAACTTCATGCAGTGAGCATGTTTACCAACACACTCGCTCGATACTATTGCAGCGGTATTTTGTGACAGGCTACGATCGACAACGCCCTTACGAAAAACACGTGAGGGGAGCGGAGGACAGACTGGGGTAAAGAAAGGCCCAGGGCCAGGGTCCCACTTATTAACCCAATGTCTCCAAATCTGACCGTATCTCCAAATCTGACCGTAGATTAAGAATATCAACGGTCAGCAATGAACAACTCATTCAAGGGGACTCGACCACAGGTCGCTACTACGCTTGTCATCAGTCCAACGAGTCGAACAAAACAAAAAACAAAAAACAAAAAAAAACAAAAAAAAAAGGAAGAAGCACCGAAAAAAGGAGAAGGTACTAATTGATTATTTCTTCGTCCTTTTGATTATTTTGACAGGTACTAATTATTTATTATTATTTTTTTTTTTTATTTCTTGTTTTCATTTTTTACTAACTGAATTGGCTTCGGCTTTAAAGAATTGGCCTGTTTTTCAATAACAAAAAAAAAAGGAGAAGGTACCGATACTACACCAAGGGTCAGCGTTCCGACGGCGGGGGCTGGGATGCACAGATACCGACCTTCAATTTTCATTATGTACGATCGATCTCCTAAATAGTGCCGCTGAATGTCGACCGAAGGACAAGCAATTATGACAAGGAGAGGACGCTGGACCTGCTTTCCAGCACGAGCCTAAGCTGAGCAATAGCCTCAGTACCCGGGTTGAATTGTGAGCAGATGTTTCAGTATTAGAAGACTTATTCAAAAAAAAAAGAAAAAAAAAAAACGCGTAAGAGAAGAATCCAGTCCTAGCTGGACCCGGCCCCTCAGCAACTACGCCGACGCCCGTCCACCAATCCCAGTACGGGGGGACGGGGGAAAAAACGTTGCCCGGGAACAAAACTCACAACGGCCGTCAAACAATCAAGTACGGAAACAAAAAACAAAAAAAAAAAACGCTACCTGGGAACCAAACTCACAATCACGATTAAGACGCAAAGTTGACTCGAACCATAACACTAAAGGAGCGAAAATTTGAAACAAGGATCAGCAGCACACGTAGTGGGGACCACGCAATCAGATCATTGAGGAAAATTTCATTCACTCCCTTCCCTATTACCAATTGATGAAAACTTCATTCACAAGTTTTCCAAAAAACAAATCCCGCCAACATAAAAAAAGAACCGTAAAATCGCAAGGGAAAAAAAAAAAAAAAAGCACAGCATCGCAATTTCGCAAACATAGGAATTTCACCACACACCAGCCTGCATATGCTAGAAAAAGAGTAAAAATCATTTCACGCGCAATGCTTATCGCATACAACTCGCTTCACATTACCAAAACAACGAGATACTGAAGCCTGAAGGCACATTAACAACGAGAACTAGTGGACCATGCACTCGCAAGCAGATCGATTTCACGTCCACATCAAAACGTACATTAAAAAAAAACATGCAGATCGATTTCACCACCTCAAAACGTACATTAAGAAAAAAACATGCGGACCATATACACTTCCAAGCAGATCGCTTTCACCACATCAAAACGTGAGAGATTCAGAGAGAATTCCATGGAAAGTTGGAAACATAGAATGGTTTCGATACAGAAATCCAGAGGACATCTCCTCCCCCCCCTCTTCCTCTTTTTTCGTTTTATTTATTAAAAAAAACTCTCCAGAGATTCTGAAGTGACTAACAATTCGGATCAAACTGAAAGCAGAGAGAAAAAGACTAGAAGGACACTACTGACCACAACTTCCCTTATTATCGCACATCATCATTTGCCAAAACAAACACACGACGAGTGGAAACGGCTCATCTCCAAATAAACCCCTGAAAGCGTACCTACATTTGAACCTCGACCACGCTCATCATTTTATGGCCTGGACCTCGACCATGTCCCTTGCCTGCACGTGACTTCACCTAAAACTCAAACTACCCTACCCTTGTTTGTTGTTTAGTAAAACTATGTGATTGAAATAATAAGGCAAACCGAGTTTCAGTCGTTCAACGAAACATCTACAAGAACAGATACAGACCTCAACCATAATCGGCATACCCCAATTTGAATCCGGAACCCCAATTTGAATCCAGAACCCCAATTTTGAATCCAGAAAGTGCACAAAGCGCGAAGCGCCGGCATTAAGTGTGAGGTGTGAGCTTGATATGATGATGCCGCGCGAGTAAGGTACTAAGCGACTAGCGGTCGTGGCGCGAGAGTAAGATAAGCCAAGAGCGGTCGTGTTATGTCTTATGAAAACTCTACACCCTTCTGCTTGTTTGTGCAAAAGCTATTGTACAGACACTCCTAGCCTTCATATTACTCTACAAGACTACAAGACTACTACAAGACCCTCATATTACTGTACAAGACTACTACAAGACCATACTACTGTACAAGACTACTACAAGCTTCAAAAGGATTCCAATTATAACAAGCCCCAACCGTACCCATCTCCCCGACAAATCATTACGAATACGCGATGCATGCTGCCATGATCCTGATTAATCAGCACGGCCATGTCCTAAGTCAGTGAATCGAACCCCGAACGCTGATTACCAGCGTTATGTCTACATCTCAAACGATCATCAGAACATGGAGACTACCGTCTTCCCGCCCGAATCAAAGACAAAACCTGGCTATACGCTGGATCCTCGACCGAGCAAAATAAAGATAATGAATGCGTCGGTGCGGACAATCAGCAGAGAAGTCAAAAGAAAAGAAGGCACGGGCAGTACCGCTGTTTTTTTAAAAAGACTCGAATACATCTACGATAACCATGGATTTGCATGCTGCGCGCGGGAAGACCGTGCAGAATCACGTCATATCCCCTACGATAACCATGGATTTGCATGCTGCTTGGGGGAAGACTGCAGTCAACGCACGTCATATCCCCTGCAGTCAACTCTCATACCATGCATGCTTCTAATAAGCAACACCGTGATCATCAGTGATCATCAACATAGCACGAGGTCGAAATGACACTCGAAACCTAAAACCCCCCAACTTCCTCTGCCCAACCACCCACGCCTTCCCAGCCACCCTCAGAGATGGTACCTTCTTGTACTCAACTAACGTCTCTCGAGATTTCAATTCAAATTTTCTTTGTTTGGCACGCACTGAGAGAGACCAACGAATTTTCCATCTTCATGGGCCTAGCCACCAATCGCTCATCACATGAATGCATCCGGCCGCGTGTATCATGCAGATGCACGATACCCAGGGTACCTCAGGCAAACACGTAGAGTGCGAGTGGATCTCGAAGATTTCCTGACGTGGAATATGTTCGTAGTCACCGACTCACCGCTCTCTCCCACTGACTGTCGCTCGCTCTCAGTGTTTCTGTCGCTGTTCTACACCATATATGCTCACGTCGCTGTTCTACACCATATATGCTCACCTTCCTCTTCCTCTCTCTCTCTCTCTCTCTCTCTCTCTCTCTCTCTCTCTCTCTCTCTCTCTCTCGATCTCTCTCTCGATCTCTCTCTCTCAGAGTCTCTCTCTATCCATAACCTCGCGGTCCTATGTCGCTGCCCATCTGAAGTG
Source organism: Chara braunii (assembly GCA_003427395.1). NCBI lineage: Eukaryota > Viridiplantae > Streptophyta > Charophyceae > Charales > Characeae > Chara > Chara braunii. The sequence continues at coordinate 1,070,562 of BFEA01000333.1, forward strand.
AACGCGCAAACGTCCGAGCCATCTCCAAAATTGTTAAACAGCGGGCTCAGGTGCTGACATATCGATATCCATGCCCTGATCTCCTCTGCTACCACGTTTCTGTCCTTGGGTACTTTCTGTGGGCCCGCTGTTCTTCTGAGGAGGGGGCTGAGACTCTTCGGCGTCCCCTTTTCCCCGTGAGCCGCCGTGTTTTCCTTTGGCAATATCTGACAGAGGCGATTTCGTCTTATACTTCGACTCGTCTATCTCGATACCCTTTTCTCGGGCCGCTTCTTCTCCGCTTTTGTCCATTCGGGACAGACCTCCCTTCCTTCCCATCTCACTATACCCCTCGTGTCCGAGCTGTTCTCGACGGGCTTGCCCTCCTCTCCGTCCCCCCTCCACAACTCGTAAGTGAGCCTCGGCGAGGCGTTTTATCTCCTCCTCGTCCAGTTGACTCACGTCCGGCGTGCTTTCCTGCGCCATCCTCTCTCTCTCTCTCTCTCTCTCTCTCTCTCTCTCTCTCTCTCCCCTACGCGACGTTATCTTTGCGCCGGCAGCCCAACGTCGACAACGGGATACACACTGCTCCTTCCCTGCCTCCTCTCTCTCTCTCTCTCTCTTTCTCAGCCCACAGTCGACAAACGGATACACACTGCTCCTTCCCTGCCTCCTCTCTTGCCTCTCTTGCCGCTCTGCCTCTCGACGGTTCGCTGCTGTGCTCCAGTCAACGATCCAGTGATCCCGAGGTGACCACAGAGTTCCTCGTCCCGCCCAACCTGTGCAAAGATTTCTTCATTCGACGCCACCTACTCGTTCCTTCCTTCACCTTGCTCGCGGCTATTTTTCGATTTGGCGCTATTGTTCCTGCCACAGTTGACCGCTCATGCTTCTCCTACGCCAAGATGGCGACGTGCTCTTATATATGCGGCAGTAGAAGTGGGGAGGTGCTCTGGCAGTCGGTCAGCGCCAGCAGCAGAGACTGCGATAGCAACGGCGGGAAGCAGCCAGATCTCTCGCGAAGCACCAGCCTGAGCGAGACACGGCCTGATGCCACAGAGAGACGCACGGCCTGGTTGTACAAATCGGCGACGTAAGAAATGAAAATAACCAGTGAATCGTGAAGTAGAAGGTCGCAAGATACACGCGCCAGTTTTCACCTCGTCTTCCGAGTACAACGAGCGGACATGACCTCTGTATCTAGATACATAGACCGCGCCTGGAGCGGTTGCGCAGCCAAGGGGCGGAGGAGTGCCGCGCACGGAGCGAGGAGGCATTTCGTGGGGGAAGGTGGAGGGAAAAAAACTCGTTTTCGTGACTCTACTGAAGTTACCCCTTTATTTATTTAACCAACCAATCGCTTCGTTCATGTCTGTAGGCCTTCTCGAGGTTTTGTTCGGGTTTCCAGTGTGCATGGGTCCTTGCCATCAGATCTGAAAATCTGACGGCCCTAGTGTGACCACGTTGGAAAATGCACTAAACATAAACTAAACCCCCGCTAGTGGGTCACGGCCCGGGTGCACGCAGGTCTGGCCTGAGGGCATGCTCACACTGGGATACCAGATCCCCAATTTATGAGAAATTGTGGAGGCCCAATTTGGGGTTTTAGTGGTGGCCCAGGTCACACCGTGTCCCCAATGGCTGAGGCCGCCACACGATTTTGGGAAATGGGAACTGGGCAGTCACACTATACCAACGGCAATTCTGCAGCTGTGTTTTTTTTTTTTTCTTTCCCTCTGGGCTTCGCTTGGCATCAACGGGAAAAACAGAGAATTCGTGAAAACCCAACAAAACAAATTGTTAGGTTTGCACGAAAAAAATTGAAGTTTCTTTTTTCTTTTTTCTTTTCTGGGAGAACGCTGGCAGCCTAGTATCATATGATCCAGGCGCTCCGGCCTGGTTCATATGACGGCTGCTTTTGAATTATGAAAGCCGGAAAACGGGTCCAGCGTCCCCCACATCATAGAAAAAAATCAACAGAACGAACAAAAGAGGAAGTATACACAAAACCCTAACTGTAGACAACAAAATCGTCCATCCTCTGATAATCACCTAACCCTACGTATCCGCCCTACCTCCCGCACGGCAGGGGTCTGGGTCTCAGACCCCGCAAAACCCACCCACCTCCTCGCGATTTAGAGCGAATCGCACCACCACCATCGTTCACCTACGAGAGCCGCCAACAAATGCTGATTTTCAGGCTTCTCAAAAAGACCTAATTTCCCGGGCAGTTAAACCACCAGTACCTACCGGTTGTCAAGGCCCGTGGCTCAGGCTACCAGTAGCCCGGTCATTGCCGAGCCTTGGACAACCGGTAGTACACAACGGGCAAAAAAAAAAAAAAAAAAAAAAAAAAAAAAA
>BFEA01000333.1:1101712-1117429 GCA_003427395.1 Chara braunii
ACACACACACACACACACACACACACACACACACACACAAGCCCATGCACACGCACATGCACACATGGCACAGGTGTGCCACGGTTCAACACATGTCACAGTCTTGTCAGACTCCACTTATAAGATCTAATTATGTAGATCATCAATACAGGAGTGCAACATATCTGCAAGTGAGACGCCGTGAGTAGTACCCCTAACAACATGACGAGCTGTCATGCTACCGGTTCGGCTACCTCCCAGAGAGCATCTCGCATCCATCAGTTACATCACCACAGCACAGCCTCACACCTCTCCCAAACCTACCAGCCAATCATTGACGATCTCACAGAGACTCTCAACAGCGTCGCGAAAGGTACACCATCTCATCGGAAACGACAGCGACCTTACGAGCAAGGGTGTGTGCAACTCCTGCATTGTGCAAATTGCCAAATTCCCTCTAGGACCATTCACCTTTGATGCCTACCTCTCCCATTGCTTGTCAGCATTGTGTACTCCTCTTTTCCCATCGCTCCCTAGCTCCAGAGACGAACACAGCGCAGCACCACCACTGCTCACATTGAAACACATGCTGTGAACAAGTACAACCAATAGAAACCTACCAAGGAGGTGAGGTATTGATCTGGCCTTCACAGCGACAGATGAACCTTTCTGAAGATACGTCATCAATGCCCATGAATGTATATCTAAGTGCCCATACACATTATATTCTCAAAAACTTTGCCAACTCCTCCCCTCTCTTGCGTCTCGTCCCACACACCTCTCCACACACCCCGTTCTACGAACACACCTGCTTACACTTGCGACAAATCCTGAGCCCCCCTGACTTCTTTGGCTCTACGGGCCCTATGGCTCAATTTTCATTTCTGACAAATTCTGAGCCCTGGCAGGTGCAGACCATTACTGCGCCTGCACTCCGAACCCAACTATGGAAGATTGATGAGTGCCGATCTAATTAATGGGTACCTCAATGTTGTGTGGTCACTAACCTCTGGCCTTGACACCACCCTCTTGCCTCCAGTTGCAAAGACAAATATAGGCTACTCATGGCTGCGGCCTGGACTGCACAATGAAAATATCACGCTCAACGACAGCGCCCTCAATGTCCTGTGCACCACCCAACATCTGCTCCAAGAACGATCCTACGGTCGCAAGTCGTTGTCCAAGCGACGTCCGTGCCTCCGAGTCCTTCGACAAGAGAGCGCCACTGTAGTCTGCAACTTCCCTGACCATTCTCCCCTCCGACTTCCCGTTCCCTCGCACCACTAAGCTCTCACTAAAGTTCGCAAAGGCCAGCGTCCTTACCTGGCCTGTGAGTTTGTTGACGGCCAAGCGCCAGGGCGTGCCTCTCGTTCCCGAAGCGAGCGTTTCGCCCAGTCCAAGTGCCAGTTCAGCGTGCACCATGTCTTCGTTGCCGTCGATAGGACTGCGCGTATGCAGCACAAAGCTCAGCGAGGGGGTCAGAAGCTCCTGCACAAGGACACCCATCACAGCTTCCCTCTGCGGCACGCCGGCCATCCTGCGGCTTAAGACTGCACGCCTTGTGTATAACGACGACCATACCTGCGCCACGGCTTCGCCAAAGTCGACCCCCGCAGCGTTCGGCGCCTTATGTAGCTTCACATTGGGCACAGAGTCGTACAGGCCTGCTCCAGACATACCCTTCAGATCCTCTACGTTTGCACTCGATCGCGCAATAAGTCGCGCATCAGGCTGGAACGCGTCCTCAACCAACTTAACAAGACTGGCTGGTGGTCGAAGAGCACCGACAAGCTCCCGCAACTCTGCACATGCCCCATCTAACACTCCGCCGGCCAAAGGAGCAACTTCGATTGCCTCCAAGAGCGATGCGAATCTCTCAGATTCACCAGCATCCTTGACGGCCGCCTCCATCACGCCAAAAGGGATGGCTACACTTTTCGGCACCCTAAACATTGCAGGCACACCCCTTTCATTCAATACTGCACAAAGTGAAAAAGCACAACATATCAGACCGTACTCGACAGATCAGCACAGAAACATGACAACGAAGGGCAGTAGTCTCTCTTCCCTGCATAAGTGTGAGCCACACACCAACACTACGAACAAGTATGATCTATCCACCCATGCATGACCTCAGACCCAAGGCCCCAGAAAGGCCATGATAATCAACACTTGATGTAAATTAAACTCAGTGTTACCTGCTCATGGACGTTAAATAAGTGAGGACTTGTGGCAAAACGCAAACTCAGGTTCTACGGTCCTAGTACATTTGTACCCAGCGAGACATGGCCCTCGAACGGCAACACACATATGTGGCTGGGGAGACTTCCCAGGTGGCTCCTAGACTGCTCCAAATATTTACCAATTGCAGCGGTGCCCCTGCTTAAGGAAATGTCTTTCCCAACGAATGAAGCTGCAGTGTCACAAGAAATGCCCAGGTTGATGTTCCAGCGAAACGTTCATGAAGCCAGCAATTTGTCACATTCCACTGCCACAACGAATCCACCACTGCAGCTTCATCATAGCTGTGTGCCAAACCCGTTCATGCAGGGAGGGAGGGCGAGAGAGAGAGAGAGAGAGAGAGAGAGAGAGAGAGAGAGAGAGAGAGAGAGAGAGGGAGAGAGATGTTCATTTTCCTTTTGTGCTACGGCTGATGACACAATATGAAAATGATCTCTCTCTCTCTCTCTCTCTCTCTCTCTCTCTCTCTCTCTTTTCCCTACGGTTATTTCTCCCCCGCTCTCTCAGGCACATGGAAGTGCGTGCATGCTGTAAGCATGAGCATATTAACAACTAGGGGTCCTATATTTACAGATTAAGAGTAAGAGGGGCAACTGGAAGGCCTACGAGCCACAGTGAAAGTCTGGCATCAGGAGTGGTTAACTGGCTGCCATAGCCACAGTGTTCTGCATGTCACACAGGCCAGGGGTACAAGCTCCAGCATACCTGCGTAGGGAGTGGCAGCCATAGCCACAAGCTTCTGCATGTCAGTTCGTGTGCATGGACTAGCTCGCAGCCATAGCCAAAAGCTTCTGCAAAGCAGGGACTTCCTGAGCTTTTTCTCTATTAGGAATGAAACGTCTAATGCTCATCGTTTTTTTGTTTTCATGGGCTTGAACTTGGAATGATATGTCGTCCAAAACGAGGATTTGGGTTTTCAACTTTTCAAATTTCAAATTTTAAGCTCTCTCCAGGGGCAATGTCTCACTAACCCAGAGTCTACATCTCTGACCGTCACTTAGAGAGAAATCAACGACCAAAGATGAAGAACCAGGATAAGCGGGACCTCGACCCGGAGCTCGATATTTTATTATTTTCTCCACCGTAGTAATTACTAATTACTAATTAGCAATGGACAAAAATTAAAATCACTAACCATAAAAGCTTATTAAAAGCAACCCCTCTGATTTTTCGTTTTGCAGGCCAGAAAATGATGCAAGCTAATCATGCAAAATTTCTGCAAAAAGCAAAATTTGAACATGAATGAGAAAACAAACATTTAAAGCAAATCTGAATGCGAATAATGAAACAAAAACCTACTACCCTTCAAGGATAAGTGAGACCTGCCATCTTCACCTGAATAGAACGCCCGGTCAGTACAGCTGTATTTGGGCCAACTTCCTGTCTAGATACAGCGATAATGACTGGGCGTTCTATTCGGGTGGAGACGGTAGGTTGGCAGGAGTGACTATCCCTTTGCAGAAAACAGCCAACAAGGCAGAACGGACACGGAGCAGATGTAATCTGACGATGGGAAGAATGACGAAGCCGCCTAGGAGTACCGACTCCATGTGGCTGAATGGTACAAACATGTACAGGTCAGGAGTTCAATTCCTGATTGTAGCCAGATGGATAAAATAAGGTCAGGCACTACTTCCTTTTGGGGGGGGGAGGAGGTGGGGGGGGGGAGGAATTAGTTCTCGCATCAATCATCAAAAAATGTACTAGGCTTTCACTGCCACAGAGAACAAATCTTTTGTATAGAGTCGCACCAGGTAGGACCATCGCCCTTCTGCCCAGAAGGTCAACAGATTTGCATCGTGTGCTGGACATCATTCAGGATGATCGGCAGCGGAGAAAGGCTGAAAAGTGAGGGGCAGAAAACAACACCCCCACCTCCCTCCCCTCCTCCCCCCCCCCCCCCCTACCCCGAAGAAGCCACTGTCATTTATGTGGAAGTCAACTTTCCAAGGAAGAAGAACACACCTTTTGCAGATGAAGCGGCCAACTGCGCTAGTCTCCCGCAGGCAGCTGCCTTCGCACCGGCTGTTTCTGGACTGGCGTCTTTAACGTCCAGAAGTAAGTGTCCGTTCGGGTAGAAGATCTGCTGATCGAACAGTAATGACACCCACAGGCAATCATGTGAGCAAAGGCAGCATGTGCTACACGGGGTGTGGGAGCGGGAGAGGGATTGTCATGTGCAATTGACAGAGGGGAGAGAGGGATTAAGGGTGAGAGGAGTCGCCATTTGGGGGAATCAAAGGGGTTGAGGGGTTGCACAGGGGGGGAGGGGGGGGGGGGGGGAGTAGACCATCACTTGCTTTCCATGACTGGCCTGTGAGTGCGATTCCGTTCCTGGGAGATAGAAAACAAATGCGGCCGCTAGATTGGCTACAGGCAAGACCAAGAAAAACATCGGTGGCTACCAGGTAACCACTCAAACACAAAAACAGGGTGGCCGGTCAACGAGGCTGGGGCGAGTGGGTGAGGGACTGTGAGGGGCAGGGGGAAAGGGAGGATCATGGGGTGCACGCATGGAGGGGCGGATGGGTTATAACAGGGGAGTGACTTGGGGGGGGGGGGGGGGTTGAAGATTGTAATAGTGCCTTTCATGGGCTGTCATGGGGTTCTCTTCACAGGTGAGCCTACAACAGGCAAAATCTGTCACGAAAGCCATTGCAATTGCCCATCCTGTTCTTCCTCTGAATCCCATAGATTCCATACACGTCCTTTTTTTCCCCCCATGTATCTTTCTAAGCCCTAATCACAAGTGCAGACGAAATCAACGTCAAGATTCAAGCTCCCTTTTTCTGTTTCTGAAAATGATTTTTTTTTAATTTTTTTCTGTTTCCTTTTGTTTTTCAAAATGATTTTTCTTTTGCCCTTTTTCGTGTTGTCAACTAAGCTACCAGAGTGGCCCAGAGCAACTTGCATGGCCGGGCCGAAAACGAATTGGAAAATAATAAAATATATATAGATAGTCAAACGTATCTCCCCGGTAAACCGTAGGCAGAGAGGGAGGGAGAAGAGGAAAACAAACCAGGGGCTGTGACAAACTGTTTCGGCGGTTTTTTTTTTTTTTTTTTTTAAGGTCCAGGATGTAGTTTCACAACATCCTCAATATATCATCAAACAGAGCTGCCTACGGTAAACCGTAGGCAGAGAGGGACAAGAGGGAGAAGAGGACAACAAACGAGGGGCTGTGAAAAACTGTTTCATCAAAGTTTATATATTTTAAATTTTTAAAATTTTAAATTATTTTTTATTATGACCCTGAGGCAAAAGTTGTTCAGTTTATGTTTCTGCATAACATAGTTTTTTGAACTTCCGTTCCGGATTTTTTTTTTGTTTTCGTTTTTTTCTTTTATTTTTTTTCGTCTTGCTGGGACCTGTGTAGCACACCGAACATGTTCGGAACTTTTCCGAACGTCCGAACATGTTCGGGTGTTCGACCGAACGCCTCCTGAACGTGTTCGGTCGAACATGTTAAAACAAAACAAAAAAAAAAACTTTTTCAATCTTTTTTTTTTTTTTTTTTTTTTTTTAACTCGACTTCGGTTACGAATTTGAGCATACCTATGAGGCAAAAGTTGTTTGTATTATTATTTTACATAACATATATTTTTTTGAGATTTTTCTGAGAGTTTTTTTTGTTTTTTTTTTTAAATATTTTTATGTTCGCGTTCGGAGAGTTTTGGCGCTGGTTTGTGTTCGGTGACCGTACCCGAACACGATGCTACACAGGCCGGGACCTTTCCTGGGCCTTGCACAGTCGGGTGACCCAGTCAAACAAGATGACCCGGGCGGCCCGGCTGGTAGCCCAGGTTGACCACCTTCTGCTTGACATAAAAATTGATTAAAGACTGGAAATTCTTGGATCACCCAGCCCATGTGGCTGAATGTTGATAAACAGACCGTGTGTTCGAATCCCAATCGAATCGAATGGATAAATTATCTGTCAGGGGTTGCCCCCTTCACAATAAAGTAAAGTAAAATAAAATGAAAATAAATCAGATCCTCAATGTTTCCCTTCGACGAGAAGCCCTCACAAGTCCTGCACAGTTTTCACAAAAGTCGTATTTCAAACAGAAAAGTCTCTTGCTAGGAGGGGGTGCTCTTACCACCTCTCCTAGCAAGGACACTGGTTATTTATAAAAAAAAAACAAAAAAAAACGGGCTTGTGATTGAGGGGCAATGTTTACAAGCTGAAATGTTTCTGCCGTCGTCTACCCAGGTTGTATTTCAAACAAGAAAGGTTGAAATGAAAGACAAAACTCAACCGCGGCTTTTTTGTCCTTGTCTTCGATTACAATCCTTGGAAACTCGGGCCCAGAAACACCTCGCCGGCCAGAAAAAGCAGAAGACCGCGGGAAAGCCCTACCAATTTGTGCGCCTCTTCCGCCCTCCCTCAACCTGTCCCACTATCGTCCTGCTAGACTTCTTAATGTTCTTATCCATATTAACTTTTTAAGGTTATTGTAACACCGCGTATCTTTTTTGGTAATCGAAGAGCTTGTGCCTTTCTGTGCATCTCAAAGGATTTGATAACTATCGTTTCTTTTGCAGTCACTCCTTATGTGCGGCTGATTGACCGAGAGCTTATTGCATGACACGGAGCTACCGTCTTCCCCTGAGCATAACGCACCCTGAAAGTGAACGTATGCAAGGCATGTTTCCAGCCCGATACAGTCAAAATAAGGGTGTGTTGTGTTCGGGGGAAGACGGTAGTAACCGCATCTGCTAGCATGTAATGTTTGCAAGTCTTTCAACATAAAATCAGGCCCTTGTAAATGAGCAAAACCAGGTGCCGGAAATCGACAGCATAAGGATGATTGGCACCACAGCTAACTACATATCTACGGTATGTTATACACCAAATTCTCCTTTGGGTATTGCTATACAGGTGTGCGTAGAACTAGACGGTACAGACACCCTTTTCATCTTGCTCCCACCCTTGGCAACATTAATGGGCAGGGCCAACCCACCCAAACCCCAAACCCCCATCCCCTAGCAGGCTAGCACCAAAATCTCCTTTGGGTGATGCTATGCAGGTGTGCGTAGACCTAGCTGGTACATACACACCCTCCTCATCTTGCTCCCACCCTTGCCAGCATTGATGGGCAAAGGCCAACCCATCCCTCTACCATCCACCCACTCCCACAAGCCCCCAGAAGCCCCCCTCAACCACCGCCCCCTAGCACCCCCTTTCCAATCCTCCGGGAAGATTCACTCAGAGGTGGTCCACCCCCTTTCCAATCCTCCGGGAAGATTCACTCAGAGGTGGTCCTGTTGATACCCATGACAATGAGGATGCTATTCCTGACAGCATACCGTGAGTTTTTTAAAACTATTTTTGGTCGCTCTCTTAGCATGGCAGTATAATGAATGACTTGCACGCCAGAGAGCTTTCATATCATGCCAGAGCAGGACAAAGTGGTTGCTCTTCCTCCCAGACTGCCACAGCAGCTGCAATTTATGGCAATTTTCGAGTCAGATACAGCTATAATGACCAGGTTTTACGATCAACGGAAAGCCATTACTTGCCTCTCGCAGGGGTGGTGCTGCATGAAATCTCTTAAGTTCTTTTGATTTTTTTTTTTGTGTGTGATTTGAGAATTATTTTCCGTAAATCCATCATTACATAATATTATAATAAAGTATAAATAACACAAAAACTCAAATAAAATACACATAACCAAAGGAATTGCGTGAAATATGTAACTTGATCTACTTGAGGCCTTTTTTTTTTTTTTTGTACTTGTGATCTTGAAATAAAAACTGTGCCAAATGTGTCTTTGATTCATGCACCTGAGCCCGCATAAAGCTGGGTAAAGGTTGCACAAAGTCGGCAGTTACAGAACACGATCAGCAAAGGCTTGGGATGGGGATTGGGGCAGGGAGGGGAGGGAAGGAAAGAGGGAAAATACCTGAACTGCTGATTCATGTTCAGCTCCGTGGTCCATGTGACCGTTCCCAGAAGATGTTTTAGAAGGCACACCTGCGGTGCTCACTGCAGCAACAGCTTCATCATTGCTGCTGGCCTCAGGTATAGAACCACTGTGTGCTGTGATCCTGACGCCATTCGCACTTGCTTCCAGCCTGGAAATTCATAGCCATAAAAAAGGGGTCAGCACGAAGCTGCTGGAGCGCATTTCTACTCTAACAGCCTGCCAGGATGACACCCCATACCATTTGTCAGGCCAACCCTTCAATCCAAGGACTCAGTGTGTGACAGAGCACAGCGAACATATAGAACACGGAAAACAACAAAGCATTATAGCATATTCAATAGCATATTCAAAATCGATCGAAATGCTTTGCCAAAGGCTCCAATAATGATGACGTCAACACCGCTGACTGAAACAGAGAAAAACCATACAGAAGTCATATGCACATCGCCACCGTATTCACACAGAGCAGAATGCAGATGGGCGACTTCTTTTCCACATTGACTACATTCATTCCTGGACATTAGATGACACCCAAAAAAAAAAAAAAGTTCGTATTTGATGATTACGAAAAGTCTAAAACAAACATTCTCAAAAAAAGAAAAACCGGAAAGGGGGGGAGCAACATTCCAAGAAGACAGCCCTCCACTGCTCACGCAAATGTACGTTGCTAACCTGTTCATCAGTCACTGAATAACACACCATATCCAAACCCCACACATAAAATAGATGAAGGTCCTTTCATTGTTTTATTTGCAGGTTTGAAAACAGTGTTTTATTTAGCGGTTGATTGGCAAATGAACAACAATCTCCATCTGCTGGACATGCACATCAATACAGAAGATCCACAGCCGACCCACCGAGCATGAGAGAAGAGCGAAAATGCGGCCTGCAACTTCCCCAAAGCCATGAAAAATATGACACCAGGACTCCAGGAGTATCACTACCTAAAGCACCCTAGTCTCCACGACACCCCATGTGCTGTAAATAGTACAGCCCACACGGGAGACTCGTCTCTCAGTCAGGCCCAATTCATAACAACAGCCATAGCCACTAACAACAATGCCATCTTCGTGAGGCTCGTCTGAAACCAAGCCTCAGATACCGCCTAAAAGCACACAAGCCAACCCTTCCACTAATACAGCCCATGAGAGTCATACCTATGACTGTACTAATCACTTGATTCGTTATTGCTTCGCTAGTTGGTAGGATGAGTTTAGAGCGAGAGAAGGAGATGTTCTGACTCTCTCCCTCCCTTTCGTGCTGCGTGGAGGGAGTACAATGATTGGTGGGGGCTCTGCGTACATTATTTTGGCTGGAGCCTGGAAGGTTGTATTTCTGCCGCAATGTCGGAGTACAGAAACACAACCTGCCAGACAAAATAATCTACGCCACAGTCATAAATGTCCCACCTCTCATTGTACCCTCGACACAGCACGAAAGCGAGGAGAGAGGCCGGACTCCGGTCATCTCTCTCTCTCTCTCTCTCTCTCTCTCTCTCTCTCTCTCTCTCTCTCTCTGTGTCTGTGAACTCATCCGACCAATTGGAACAACACTAGCCAATCAAGTTCAGAATTGTTCAATCAACTGATTGGTACAGTCACTGGAGTTTAATTAGTAATTAGTAATTAGTACTATTTAGTAATTACTAATTAGTAATTAGTAATTAGTAATTAGAAATTAGTACTAATTAGAAATTCGTAAATTACAATAAAAAAAACATTTTCTGCTGAACACACAGCTGTCCAGATGTTGAAAAACAAAAGAAAAAGAAAAAGCTAACCTGACAGGCCTTCCGCACAAGGCCCTTATGTCTGCCACTCTTTCCTCATCCTCGCATGTGACAAAGGTAACCCGCTCCTGCATGCCAAAGAGAGTCAACAAAAACAAAGATTAGCTTCCCAAGGGGATTCGAAAACAGCCGAATTTTCAGGTTCTCACTTCACCATGTTTACATCTCAAAGGAAATTGCTCCAAAAAAAGAAAAAAAGAACAAACAAATGGTGCGTCCGATTCTGAGGATATGATATCTATCATATCAAAGGGCCAGGTCAGGCGGGTCACACTACCGAAGCCTGTCAGTTGCATTAATTTAATTAACAAAAAACAAAACCACACATATGACTACAATGAATCAATTAATTTGTCATGGTAGAGAATCAAAACGACGTACACGACGTACTCGAGCTTTAAATCAATGTCCTCCAAAGCAGGGAGTACACAATCTCAGCTATTGGTGGGGTTTTGGATCTCTTGCTGGTCTTTGTTTGGTAATCCAGATAATTACAGGCATTTTTTTAGCAATGCATTATACGCCTCATGTAGATTTAGCTTTCTACAGTGTAGAACATATTATGAGAGGTGTTCAAGGAGGCTGGCTACTTTCCCTTTTTGAAACATGTACTAATACTATTATTAAGTTTGCTTTTCTCAGTTTTATGCCAAAAAACAAAAAAGAGAATCCAGTTCCTTCGTCACCACCTGTGTAGCACACCGAACATGTTCGGAGCTTTTCCGAACGTCAGAACATGTTCGGGTGTTTGGCCGAACGCACCCCAAACGTGTTCGGCCAAACAAAAAAAAAAAAAAACTTCTTTTTTTTGGTTTTTGATTTTTACCTCGAGTTTGGTTACGAATTTGAGCATACCCCCAAGGCAAAAGTTGTTTGTTTTATTATTTTACATAACATATATATTTTTTAAGATTTTTTGGAGAAATCTATTTGTTTTTTAATAAATGTTTTTTATGTTCGCGTTCGGGGGGGTTTGCGCGCATTTGCGTTCGGTCGCGAACGTTCGGGTTCGGTCACCGAACCCGAACACGATGCTACACAGGTCACCACCAAGCAATCGAATTACAAAATGATGATCCAAATTACTTTTGTAAAATGTAAAAAAGAATCGAATTACAAATATTATTTATAAAAAAATGGAATTAAAAAAATCGAATTACAAAAGTGAAATTACAAAAATGGAATTACAAAGAAAAAAAAAAACGAATTACAAATTCTTGATCCAAATCACTTCACTGGTTCCCAACTTCCCAGCATAGATGACCATGGGAAAATTTTTCAAAAAACGACAAATTGATTACTAGAGTGGTTCCAGAGAAAAAAAAGGTTAAAAGCACTGAAAAGTTGAAAACCCTTTTTTCTATCCTGGTAATCTGCTAAGAATGCTGCCCCAGAAGATATGTCAGCATTTCATTATCAGCCTAATATCAGAATCATTCAGCAACCAGAACGCTTCCCATCTATTTGTTCTGACACGGTGGTTGACATGCCACATCCTTCTGGCTTGGCCTACCAAATTGAGAAGACTGGTGGCACCAGGCAAAAAAATTGTGATCCCGTGCTCACACCAGTCTGACTAAACTCAAAACTTGACTGGAAGATATCAGCGTCGGAAAACAAGACGCTTGGATGTACTGGTGGTTGAGTGCTGATTCATACTTGAAAGCACAAAATTTCATAGGGCTCTATTCACACTCAAACACAAACTATGAAAGGATTCCATGCTGTGTCAGTACCCGAGTCCCAGTCCCAGTTCCAGAATCATGGGTCCCAATTGCGCCCAGTCCCACAGGTCCCATAGGTCCGATAGGACTCCGGTAGGGTCCAGTAGCTGAAAAGTCGCAGGTCGGTGGAACTCAGGCACGGTACCCAACAGAAAAAGTCCAAGTCCAATTTTGCAGCAGCATCTCGGGAAAGACCGGTAAGTTCCGGAGCTGGCAATTGCAGCCGACAGGCTGTAGAGACCGGTAGCGGTCCGGAGCCGACAGAAGACATCAACCGGCGCTGTTATTAATAGATGCTACAGTGCCATTTGACTTCACTTGTCAATTCGTGTGTTGTGGAAGCTCAGCTAGACGCTTGTGCGCGTCAGAGAGATTGAGGAAGGAGACCGGTGCATAGCCAGGGTTAAGCGGGAAGATGGAGGCTGCCATAGCCGATAGGGTAGTTAGGGTGAGCGAGGTGTATTCAGAAAGTGAGAGTGAGCGATCTAAGGACAGAGAGGAACAGAGTGAGTGAGCGAGAGAGAGAGAGAGAGAGAGAGAGAGAGAGAGAGAGAGAGAGAGAGAGAGAGAGAGAGAGAGAGAGAGAGAGAGAGAGAGTCAGGCAGAGGGAGTGAGGATTGCAGTTACCTGATCTTTGCAGTTTGGGGGTGGCCGTGAGATATCGGGAAATCCTTGTATAATACTAGATGTGTTGACAGGCTTTCTTCGGAATTGAAGTTGAATGCGAATTGAAGTTGAATGCGAGTTGAAGTGGAATGCGAGTTGAAGTGGAATGTGAGTTGAAGTGGAATGCGAGTTGAAGTGGAATGCGAGTTGTTTCCTTGCAGCTGTTTCATAGCGCTCACGCAATCGCAGACCGCCTGTGTCTTCACTTGCTTTCTTTTCTCTTTTTTTTAAGGGTTCAGTGGCTATCAACTAAACCCAAATATCTTATTCCAATTGATTTTCATTTCTAATGCCAAGCAGGAAGCCTGCTGTTGCATACCGTATAGGTGCAGACCAGAACAAGAACCGACCTTTCCATACAAGGTATAAGATAGCACAGCGGAAGGCTTAGATACCAGTGATCCAAACCATCAATGTTGTAATGCAGCCCTGAACATACATCATCATCATCGTTTCATAGTGTGAATGGGTCTGGCGCTCCACACAGGAAGACAGCGCCAGCCCAGAACATGCACAGACGAGGAGGAAGGGGATAGACGAAGAGGAGGGGGAAGATGGGAATGTCGTCAACACCAAGTCTTCGGCACAAGCCCAAATAGTCCCTCGTCGAACTGTCTGAATCCCAAATGTCAAGTCTGGATCCAATGTCGTCAAGTCTCAAGTCACAACTCTGTCTCTCTCTGTCGTAGTCTGAGAAGTCAGGTGGCGAGAGGGTGAGAAGAGAAGGTGGACTTAGAAGAGGAAGAAGAAGAACTCTCTCTCTCTCTCTGTGTCCAGTACTAACCTGTGAAGTTGGCGCCTTGATGCATGTACCACGAAGATGGAGCTGGAGCGATGGCGCCACAGGTAAGTAACACTGGCCTCCGCCAGTCTCTCTCCCACTCTACGATCTACTACCTACCAGCGCCCAGCGCGGAAGACTACAGCTACAGCTATGGCGCCCAGCGCCGAAGACTACAGCTAACGCTACCCACTACTACCTAGCGCTGAAGACTACTGCAGCGCTCCTCCTGAGTGCTGCGGCCGAATCCTGAAGACTACCTCTCCTACTGACACTACCCTCCCGTGAAGTGCATGGGAACCTCCTATGTACTACGGGTGTGCCTCTTGAGCCTGCCGAAGGGAGGCTGCATTGGAAAAAATTGGTTGGGTATAGTGCTAGCGAAATTGACTGACCCTAGGTAAGTCAACAATTCGTTTGGATTTTAGTTTTTGACTATATTTTAATACTTAATGGGCGCAGCAACTACGCAAGACCCATTGGGCCGTCCATCTTCTCATGAATTTATACCACCTCCTTATTGTCCATATTCAACACACGACCGGTAGTTTTTGTTTTTTTGCTATCGGGTGTTACAATGTGTAGTCAACTACAACTACCGGGCGCATGTGGGACCCGGGCCCGAGAATAGCACAACCGTCCTCTACGGCCAATCCCCACCTGCTATTGTTGGTGGCCACCTTGTTTATTGGCGAATCGGGAGATAAAGTTGAAGGACAAAAATATTCCTTATTGAAAAGCTGTATATTACAAACATGAACTGTTGACAAGTATACTAAAAGTTAACCTTTTCGGAGTGGAGCTCCCCCCTTCAAAAGATTGAAAAAGCAAAACGTCTAAATGACCTAGCTCAGTTGGTACACCCCTGAACTAGTAAAATGCAGTTTTATGTTCGAACTCCACTGAAAAGTAGATGAATATAACTACGACAATACGTAGGGCTGGTCATACTGATATCTCAATGTGGTCGCCCTTTTCATGTATAAAAGAAAACAAGGAAACTTGTGTGTTATACTCCTCGGCAGGGGCTGCAGCTGCAGCTGCAGCTCCTGCTCGAGTACGTGAGGAACAGGCTATTTTGGGCCTGTTCCGCATCCCTGTTTCCGTGCCTGAGTCTCAGGAGCAGGTCGAAACAATGAGGGCCTGAAAATGGCCCTCCGTTTCAGGCTGAAAACTCTGGGTCTGAAAAGACCCAGAAATAGGCTGAAACGAGGTAGGGCCTGCAGGCCCTCGTTTTTCAGCATCCAGGCTGAAATGAACGGGGCCTGTAAGCCCTAAGTTTTAGGCTTTTAGGCTGAATGTCCGGGACGGGCCCTGTAGGGCCCGTGTGGCTACGCAGTATGCCACACCTGCATTGCACTTATCAGATAAGAGCTCACAAGCATGAGTTCGGTGCTCTAGGTATGACTGCAAGATCATCAGCAAATGACATCACACATAATCACAGTAGAAGCATTGATTCATAGATATTCAACAGATGCATTGGATGGGTCTTTTCTTGACAAATCAACCACAGCTTCCATTACAGAAAGAAAAAGTTAATCTTTCAGGGAGTCTCCTTCTCTGACTGACCGAGTATCTGGTAGTCGTTGGGCATCAAACATTGCCTTGCACCATCACTCTTGATTCTTGAATCAGAATAAATTTCAATAAAGCACTCAAAGTTCTCAAACCCAGTTTCCAAAATTACGGCCCACTCCCACTCCCGTTTTCTCTACACACTGCTGCAGGAAGTCCCGGTTAACCCGCTCGACGTGATCATAGAAGGGTATCTTATAAAATAAAAATAAAAATAAAAATATACATAATTAAAAATTAAATAAAAAACAGAATCGCTACCGTCTTCACCTGAAAATAACGCCCAGGCGTTATGTACGAATATAAAGCCCTATGGGCGTAATATTCGTTTACAACGCCCGGGCTTTGTATTCTGAAAAAAATCAACCAACTTTGCCGACGTGAGGACCCTTAAAAAAATAAAAAGTATACAGCGCCCGGGCGTACTATTCTGACAGTAAGAGTACCAGTAGTGGGGGGGCGCTCTGCCCTTTTGTACCGCGTCACACGAAGGGCCTCGCTCCAGTACTCATTTATGCAAAATGAGAACGAATCTTCCTCTAGAACATGGCAAGATACACTACCATAATTTTTGTCTTTTCTGTGTGTCGTTAGTAGTGGAGCGAGGCCCAAGATCAGCGAGTTCCAAAATCCGCGAAATCCGTGGGGGGCAGGCGCGTGCGCATTCGCGTTCAGCAGAAGACCTCTGCTTTCTTGGTGTCGCCCTTGCCCACCGCCCAATCGACCTGCACAGCAAGCAGAAGTGGTGAGTAAATTCGTCGTTTCTTGGTGTCGCACTGACACCGCCCCTCTACTTAGATGCATGAGTGTGTGTGCGTGTGTGTGTGTGTGTGAGAGAGAGAGAGAGGGACGGAGAGAACTACTTCACGCAAGGCACCCTTAATGTCACTGTATCTGGCCAAGTCCTGCAAATCAACTCAATGTACACAACGGACGGACTTGGCCAGATACATTCAAGATGTGGGTGCCCCACGATAGCCACTCTCTCTCTCTCTCTCTCTCTCTCTCTCTCTCTCTCTCTCTCTCTCT
>BFEA01000333.1:1122151-1136908 GCA_003427395.1 Chara braunii
AGAGAGAGAGAGAGAGAGAGAGAGAGAGAGAGAGAGAGAGAGAGAGAGAGAGAGAGAGAGAGAGAGAGAGAGAGAGAGAGAGCAAAGCAACTTGCATTCCAATTTCTCAAAGCTCCACTCTGCATTCATTCCATCTTTGTGGCAGGCAGAAGCCAAAACAGGCCAACTTGTCGCAGGGTAGAAGAAGTGCCCATTACTACCCTTTGCTACTTTTGTCCACCACAAGAGATCTGACAGGATATCCTTAGGTTCCTAACTTCTCATCTACCCCTCAAGACCCATAGGCATCGTAGAAAAGTTACCAAAACAACACAGGTCACTGCAGACCCCACAAGGCATCAACTGTGCAGTCAAATGCCAAAAAAGACCTGTCCACTATCACCATAGTCTAGGATTTAGATCACGATCATCAAAGTAGAAAGAATGTAGGACAGGAAGCACATTCTGTTGAGATCGATTAGCACAATCACAACAACAAGATACAAAGCAGCGGCACGGATGCAGATCTCATGATGAGGCACACGTCCTGGCAAGAATTCGATCTACCGTGATGGCTCAAGCTGCCACAACTTTTTTGAAGGCCACATCCAACCAAATGCCCTCATCCGTTGTTGAAAGGAAAATCGAATGTGGTACATGCCATGCCTTCGGCATTCCATTTGGGATGGGATTTACTCCACTGGAGTCACCCGCGCTACGTTTAGAGGAAGTTGACACGAATCTAGTCGATTTTATGACCACGTTGATTTTATGACCACGTTCATGTTTTCTGAACACCAACAGCATGAGTTCTCTTTTCCCATTGGCTGACCAGATCCTCAGGACAAAGTCGGATCGACTCCTCATGGACATGATCGGGTTAATTCCATTGGTCCACAGACTCCACAAGCCTTAGCGTTACGTTAAATTCCTTTTGTCTCCGGGTGGCTGCCAGCCAAGCACAGAAGTATAGAACTGCAAACTGAAGAGAGGCACATCTTCTTCCAAGGCCAAGCATCATTCGGCACATTTTCTTCTGTCACTAACGCAATCACTCATGGTTGCCACCTCTTCTCATGCAATTATGATTAGGATCGGGACAAGGTGGAGATCAGCACAGACAACCATAGGTGCAGACACTGCAAAGTTATTGGCATGCACTTGGGCGAGTTATTATTATTATTTTTTTGAACTACGCAGCCTACATTTATATTATTCTCTCAGCTTCACCTCTCACTACCTACCTACCACAATTCCTATGCCTATACAAGGGAACCCCGCAAGCATAGCTACGCCTCACAATCAAGGGGATGCATGTTGGCCCCCGCCCTAATCAGCGGTGGTCAGGGAGTAGGGCGCGGCCGCCGTTGGGGTGGGGTTGGGGGTGGGGGGTGGGGGTGGGGGGGGGCGGCTGGCTAATGCAAAGACCGAGCATTTTGCCAGTACCTGAGAGAAGAGTGAAGGAAAAAAAATGTCCATGCCAAAACGTTCTCACTACCCCCCAGAGGGGTGCCTTAGCGTACCTGGATCGAATCTCAGCTTCAGCAAACGTACGGATAGAATTCTCTGGTATCCCAAGTGCCTTTCCAAGAGCCTGAGGTTCAAAACCACATACAGGGGAACATGGAAAAAGGAAGGACACATAAATAGTCACAATATGGCAATATGCAATGCACATACTTTTCACGCACGTTAAGACATGCAGAGAATTATCACCAAGTGATTTTATTGCCCTCCTTCTTCCCAGTACACAACAAGGATACCAATACAACTGCTGGCCGTTGAACAGTTTTTCAAAAGTTGGATGCCTTACCCTTACTCGTTGACAAATGTGCCAACCTGCCCAGTTTCAGAACATTATCCACAACTGTTTCTGAACATTATCCACAAAACTCTGATACAGTACGCAGTGCAAGCAATGGAAGACAGGCACAGGAACGATGTGCTTGTCAACATAATTCTATAGAGTCCGATTACCAGCGCTTGGAGCATGGCAGTGGTTTCCTCATTCAAGCAATACTTGGAAGTTAGAACCCCCTTTGAAAAAAGCATGTAAATGTCGCCATCAGAGATGATAATGTAGTTGGCGAACAGTACTGTAATCCACAAGATCAGAAGAATGAGGAAAGGCTCCACAGCATTCACATACAAGCAGAGGTGGAACGGGGAGAAAGACTTGGGGAGGGGTTCTTGTAGCATTCAGAATTTGAGGGTCGAAATCAGGACTCATTTATCAACAGTTCCCAGCACGTGCTGCTCCCACGCATAGACTGGAGCAATTGTCTCCCCCCCCCCCCCCCAGGAAAAAAAAAAAAAAAAAAAAAAAGAAGCAGCTAGTTTTGAATCTACAGAGGAAAAAGATGGGACACAAATAGTTCCACTTCAAAAACCAGTGCCGGAGAGGTCTCCAGAAGCCATCGCCGGTCAACATGGAGGCTGCAGCAAGCCCCTGCTTACCAAACCCACATGGGGCACCAGCGGGGTGAGCGAAATTTCGAGTACCCCAAAGTAAGTGACTCGGTGATTTTATTTCTCATTTCCGTTGGACAAAAAACTTCTGAAAAAGAAAAAGGATATGGGGAAGGTTCCGCTGTAGCGGGAAATAACATCAGTACCATAGTATTTTTAAAATTTGCCCACAAAACAAAATTTGGCACAAACTGATAGTCGTTGTAACCTGGTAGGCCCAATGTTTCACGTCAGCAGGCCAGGGCCAAGTGGGTCATTCCGAACTTAAGAGTGACTGAACCTCCAAGAGTACTCCCGCGCCTGATACCCTGCCTCTACAACAACCTGGGCGTTTAAAATTAAAAAAAAAAAAAAAAAAAAAAATCAGTTTGACAAAGTAGGACTGGAGAGACTGGTGGCGAGTCCTCTTCTACCTTTAGGATTTGAAGCCGTGACCTGTATACTTTTGAATCTCGTTGCTGCCACAGAGGTGAGTCCTCCTTTTTCTACCATTCACGATTGAGCTCATGACCTGTTTGCCAACAGCTACATGTGTGTACCTCACCATACATGTTCAAAGACCATTCCTATCCGGACACTCCCTGAGTACCTTTTTTCGGTAATTTCTATTCGGTTACCCACTCTATAGCAGCACCCTTCAAAATTAAAAAAAAAAAAACCTAGTGTGACATCTATAAATTTGCCACCATGCTGTATTCGCTTGTCCCTACCTTGTAGGGTGGGCATCCTTTCACTTACCTCGCAACGCTTCGGATAGATCTCTAGAATACTATCCGAGTACGACTCCGCCAGGCGTTTGGCTCTTTCCAAAGTCGCCTTCAACCTCAGCGCCCACATCCTTGTGTCCTCCTCTTTGCCTATGAAAGTGGAAACAAACAAAAAACAAACGGGCAGCAGTCATGAACATGGAAAAGTCAGGTATGCTGCTCTTATATATATAACACATAATAATAGTCATTTGCCAACTCAACTTGTGATTCCAAATGTGCAAAGACGACAGATTCATCTTGGTTCACTTGCACAAAAAGGTGGTTGCTAATGCAACTGGTAATTGAAATGTGCACAGAGCGATTAATTAATAATTATACATGTCAATTTTGGTGCCATTGTCTTCTTACTTTCAATTGTACTCGCTTGCTTGAAACTGCCCTTGCATGAATCGACCCCTGAGGTTCATTCCACACTACCTGCTAGAAACTTCCCTCGACACCCAGCAAAATACCCATATGTTCAGTTTGCAGAATGCCATTAATACCAGAGTGCAAGCTACAAGCCTCAGTTCTCTTCTCATCTTTTTCCCTCCACACTATCAAAATACAGTGTTGCCTGTTGGTACAACTCCCCGAACAAGCACTACCAAAACAAACCAGCACAGGAAATACTCTGCACGAACAGCGCTGGCCCTGACCAGATGTCCAAGTCTGGAATCCAACGCCATGCTACTTAGCAGTAGCAGAATTATTCCTTTCCGCAAGGCATCAAGCACATCAAGATCTATGTCTGTGAAGTAGTGTGAACAAATGTGTGTGTGTGTGTGTGTGAGAGAGAGAGAGAGAGAGAGAGAGAGGAGAGAGAGAGAGAGAGAGAGAGAGAGAGAGAGAGAGAGAGAGAGAGAGAGAGAGAGAGAGAGNAGAGAGAGAGAGAGAGAGAGAGAGAGAGAGAGAGAGAGAGAGAGAGAGAGAGAGAGAGAGATTCTGCCAAACAGTCTCAAGGCTGAAATGGTCTGCATGGGCCAAATAATTTCCATGCCCCGGCACAGGCTACAGTTTCTCATAGTACTTACAGCATATCTGTATGGCAGTCCCAAAGTAGAGGCCCTGTCGGGCAGGGCTTCAAGGTTAAGCGGCAAAGGGTTTAGCACGACAGAGTGTATTTTCAAAAGAAAGCTTTTAGCATGACTATTAATTCATGGTGGTGTGATGCTGCAATCAGTGCCCAATCTTGAAAAAATTGGAGATCAGGCAACAATCACATCTATCACTCTACCTCAAAATACAACAGCCACGTTTTTCTGAGGGTTCAGGAAAGTCTGAACAGTAAACCTTAAGCGAAATTTTCGCTCTTTCACATTTATGTTCTCTTACTAAGAATTGTGAGAATGTCAGTTTGGAGATGGGATTAGTTGTTGACAAACAGATCACGAGTTCAAATCCTGAGGGATAC
This sequence comes from Chara braunii, assembly GCA_003427395.1. NCBI lineage: Eukaryota > Viridiplantae > Streptophyta > Charophyceae > Charales > Characeae > Chara > Chara braunii. Next base: position 1,126,763 of record BFEA01000333.1, read on the forward strand.
AATAATGTTACGGAACTTACGGGTTAACCCCCTACTAAACAAAAAAAGGGCACTTCAACAGATTGGCCCAGCTTAGTAGGACCTGTCCTTGAGCTCTTCGCCTGTGTGCAGAAGATCAGACAGGATAAATCATAATACTATAATAGATCTTCCAGTATACGTTACAGGCTGGGGAAAACTTTAAAGTTTAAACTCTTCTGCTCTCCTTCCTTATTCTTTTCTTCTTCTGTTAAGCCTTGATTTACGTGCAGTTCAAGGTATGGTACTAACCACTAAAAAAAGCTTTGGATCTGATCTGCACCAGCCTGACAGACAAACAGAACCTTCAAGGGACTGTTGGGAAATTACTGGAACTGGTGCCCATATTTCAAATCTTAAATGATTCAGTACTTGAGTCTTGGACATCCAGACCAATTGCTACACTTCTTTTTATGTGGCCCAATGGGCGACGGATCAGATATTAAAACGATCAGAAGATTCAGAACAAATACTACGCTTAAATCTTGCGTAGCCAAAACGTCAAGAATTGCTAGACTTAAATGAGTCCTCACCATCCTTTTCAATGATTCCCGCTGCTTGCCATGCAGATAGTTCATTTTCGATAGCAATGCATTCTGCTTGGCGCCACCCAGAGAGCCCCAGCTGGCGTATACCAAGAATGGTTGCGCCAAGCGGATGGTTATAGTTGCCCACGCTGCCTTGCCGTACACCTTCAGCCAATAGCGCTGCACCGCCAGCGTCGTTCAAAGCATTCAAGAACCTGCCAGCCAAGCAGCACCAAGGAAGGGGTGTGAGAAACGCTGCACCTCTCAATGGAACCACCACAGACTGCACACTGCAATACGGAAAAGGCAGACTAGCAAGGGAAGAGGTAGCAGGTCATGGAATGATGGAATCCATATTCAAAGCCTGCAAGTGCAATGTTAAAAAAGAGGGAAGGACAACTACTTTTCTTCTCTTGGTTCTGGCTCCATATCCGTTCCATTCTGGGGAGCGACAGTCCGGTTCCTATTCCCCCGGCAAGTCAATACGGAAATACATGGGCACCTTTTCTGTTAAACTTGTGCCAAGTACAACTATGCCTTGAGAACTGAGAATTGCCACTTCAATTAGCTCGCTCCTTTGTGTGCATGAACGCGAGGTCCAGTTGGGAGTGAAGAATTCAAGTCTCTCAGTCATCTTAGATCACAAACGTTTGTTAAATTATTACATGTGGCTTCGAGTGTTAACATGTTCGTCGGCGCAGCCCAGAACCACTCATGCTCGAGCTCGAAGTCAAATCTCCGTTTTTGTGTCGCAAACGGAGCTGCACTGGGAATTCATGTGTACACAAGTCAATTGGCTCAAGATGTCGTTCCGTCTACTTCCGGCTTCGCATCCAATAGAGAGGATTCCATATTTGATGGAACGAATGCACAAGTTAACAAGGGCCTGCAGTTACCAGCCGTGAGCTCCGCATACTACCGTCTTCCCCTGAACATACATATATGTGTTGTATTTTGAGTTTCTTAATTTGAAAAAAACAAAAAGAATAGAAGGCATATGCGTTATATTCAAAAAATAGGGATATTCGAATAGAACATGAGTGTGTTGTATTCGAATAGAACGCACTTTATGCATATTTGTTTACAATGCATATGCGTTATGTTCGGGGGAAGACGGTAGCAGGAGCAGTGGCGACCGAACGAAATGACATCTTTGCAGCTGACTACTGACCTGCTAAGGAGAACAAACGCATAGTCCTCGAGCCCAATCTCTGAAAGCCTCCACTGCAAGCGGACAAGGCAAGATGATCCGTATCAGAGAAAAATGCAACAATGGCAGACCAGATCATGAATTGCTCGTCTCTTATCTTCCCATCTAGTTTTCTGTAACACGACCATCGTTAAGAAATTGTGAAAAGTGTTACACCTAGCTCCTGTCTTGTGACACACACCGTGTCGCTGTCTTTTATCAGAAACAAGGTTAGCAACCTCATGTCCATGCGCACGATGAATGTGCAACAGCCAAAGACGCAGCAAAGCACAATAGACCCCACTGTTGCGGTGTGCATGGTGTGCACACAGTGCCGCACACCAAAACAAAAACGTAAAAACAAAAATTAAATTTGAACAAAAATTATCTGAGGTGGCAACGAGCCAGGGGAATGTCAAAAAGTACGTCAAAATGAGTCAAAAATAATTTCAAACTTCAAAGCAAAATCAGACAGGAATTCCGAAATCGTATTTTTCATGTGTCAAGTTATATCCTTGCACAGCAATTTTGAATTTTGAAATTTGAAATTTTGCCTTCTCTTTTCTTTGCCCTTCAGGATAGTTTGGAAATGGCTAGTAGCAAGGAACGCACACGTGAGGCAATCGACCAGAACATGAGGGAGGGAGGGAAGGGACAAAGTCAAAAGACACTGGAAATTTGCTGGGAAAACATATCGAAATGCTGTTAGTATAGATGGATGTCAATAGTTGATACTGGATAGGCCATCTTGGCAAAGGAAAAAAGTTCAAAAAACAGAGCATGTTCCCTCAAAGAGGGAGAGATTTCTCTAAATGACAAAGAAAACTCGAGGGAGGGGGAGGGGGGAGTCACCATGTAGTAAGTAGAGTTGGAACTGAATCTACGGATCATTTACGCAAAAACGGAACATGATTGAACATACGCATAGATGAGCATATTTTTTGAAAAAAGAATTATGAGGGGTTTCAGCCATGAAGAAAGGCAAGCGTGTTCTTTAAACTTCTTTTCCTTGGCTACAGGAAGACCCAGGCACTGCACTGATCTGGACACTGGAATCCAGGTCGCCAGGCCAGCATCTGAACATCTGCAACTGGTCTGGAACAACACCTATCAAAAAATAAAAATAAAAAAAAAATCCTCCTTGTACTTTGGGACAGCCGTTAAAAAACAAAAAAGACATTGCAATGATACGGAGAAGATTAGCATAGCCCCTGCCCCCCTGTGGAAGGGTGACACATAAATCCAGAAGAAGCAGTCCAAACAACTCCAAATTGTTTAAAAGAAAAAACCTCCTTTTTGAGGCTTTTTCTGAGTTTCTCCGATTACTTGCGAAAGTGGTTGGGAATTTCAAGTTGACTCTCATTGAAAAGTTCCTCTTGAATCTCCTTTCCTGATTTCTTCTTTTTTTCTTTTTTTCAAGTGAACTCCTGCAAAATATCAAGGCATAGGGGGTCCGGCATCCGGCCATATCTTCCCCTAGGTCCAAACTGCCTGGCTAGACCCCACCCGGTCAAGGTCCAAATCAAAGGGCCAGAAAAAGATGTCCACGTCAATCTACCAACATCGCATCATCTCCCAAGTTCCCAACCATTTATCCAGACCCTGTTCAGATAAACCAGCCAGCCAATTCCAAATTTCCAACTCATGAAACATGGCCGGATGTCGGGCTCCTCTGCCGAGCAAAATAACAAAATTGAAACGCTCTCCTCTAAAAAAATCAGATTCTGATCCGCCACCCAGGCATTCACTAGCTGTGTGCCAGACAGACACCAGACCATCTGGATGATTCTCTGGATGTCCAGATGAGGGAGGGGACATCCATGTCAGCTCAGCAGCAGTGGAAGCCATGCCACCGAAGACGGAAAGTAATCGAGTTTACCTTGCAAGGGTACATTGAATCCGTTTGTGTACGGGGGGTACCAGTCAGTTTAGTCAGAGACTCTGAAGTTATCTATGGATGGCCATTCACTCATGCCAAGATTGAGTCTCTTTCATTTTCTACACGGCCCTTGATGAATCCAGACATCACTCCTTTTCGGAACTCCTTCAAAAGCTGATGTTATCAACCACACAAACTTCACAAAGTTAGATTGGCTGACTCCCATTCCTTGCTTCTTTAAGCCTTGCCCGTCTTTCCATTTAAGGCCATTGTCCATTGTTCTCAGTCCCATTTTGTGGGTAGAACTCTGAGTCAAAAGTGAACAGGCCAGCTACATGTGCATGGTATGCCTACGGATATCAGTCATGACTTAAAAGTTAAAACAGCCCGTGAAAGTCAAAGCATGGCTTCCATGAAGCAGAAGGGTAACGTCACAATGATTGGTTTCAGACGTGAAGTTGGTTTAGCATGGCTTCGATGAAGCAGAAGGGTAACGTCACAATGATTGGTTTCAGACGTGAAGTTGGTCTTAGATATACGTTACATCTCAAATCAGGCAGAGAGGCAGCTGTATATGTGCGCAGTAAGCCACGGCTGGGTCCATGCTCGATAGCGTGCCTGAGATGTATGGAAAGGGAGAGACTGGAGTCCGAAGCAAAACTGTCACAAACCTACACATCCTCTTTCTTTGTTTTTTTTTTTGCCAGGGGGCGGGGGGGAGGGGGCAGAGGGCTGGGGGGATCAAGGGGGACTGTGTCCTGGGCCAGAATTCAGAACTGTGTTTGGTCTATTACAGAGAAGATTGTACAGAACTTGCCTTTTGCCGCATTGCAACGGCTTCATCAGGGGCATCATTTCGTAACCCGCTCTCCAGTCCCTTGAGAAGTACTGCTCGCAGTCCCGTAAGCACATGCATTGTCGACATTAAAATCTCTAAAATGCCACCCCTCTGGTTCGCATCACGTGAAGCGGGAAGAGATTCTGCATCATCCAAACGCTGCAACGAAACACCAAATCACCCTTGTCAGACATTATGAAGGGGGACTGCAAACAAAGCAGAAAGGAGATGACGAAAAGTAGCCATAGCCGCAAATATTATCAAATAATCATGAAAACATAACTTGATAACTAATAAAAACTGAACAACACAAGACTCTAGTGCTACTCAGAAGAACTCACGTGTTCAAGCGCGGGCATGACTTCCATGCTGATGACAGATCAGCCACAAGAGAATGAAGTTCGATGAACATGTAAACAAACGTAGGAACCGATGGAGACAAAAGTGACACAAAAGAAAGAAGCCCGAACCTGGAAGAAAAAATATGAGCTTGAAATTGAGAGAGAACTTCTATGAGGACCGGTTTGGCAGAAGGACCGGCAAACTCCACCAAAACCTACACGGTCCTACAGTATATTCAGAAAGAGCCCATTTCTAGGGAGAGAAGAAAACAGAGCTCTGGAGATACAAGGAGTAAAGACTGACTGCATCATCGAGAAGGGCTAAAACATGAAGAAAGCAAATTACAAAAAAACGGAAAGATTGGGAGCGCAGAAACGAGAAAACAAAAAGAAAATGCGGGAGGAAGAAAAGTAAAGCTGTCTACCGCAAGGGCAAGGCTGACCCTTTTTCTACATCGTTTCCTTGCTTGAACTCATGCTTGCCGGTGATAAGAAACCGGACTGATGGTCCCCAGAATAGAAGGGGCTTTGTGGTTTGTTTGTTGGGTGGGTGGGTGGGGGGGGGAGAGTAAAGCTGTCCTTGTCAGACCAAGAGCCTCCCACTAGTCATAAACACATAGTCCACAGCATCACATACTTGGTTATTGGCCTTCAATTTCAAAGGCATCACCTATGAACAGACGGAATCTTGCATGTGAGACACTCTACCACATGGGAATTCATACGCTGCAAGTACAGCGGACTGGATACATGTACCTTATTTTGAGCATATCGGCCAAACCTATTGCACATGACGCATAGTACACTTGGCTTGGTGATCAGAGCAACAAACTCAGGATCACGCAAACCCATGATCGGGCAAACCCATGATGATACCAATTTCTCAGACAGACCCAGACAAGACTGTGTCCAATATCGCCTTTCACATTCTCCTATATTGAGTTCTTTCGTGAGATTCTCTCAGCCCATGCGAAGACCTACATAAGCTCTGGTAAACTTGGGCAGTTTGAATAGGGCAGGGAGAGGCGGGCACATCAGGGTAAAGGAAAGCTCCTATGCGCAGAACCCACATTTCCAGACACTGACCTTTTTCCGAGAAAGGAAGAGGTCCAATACAGCCAGGTCCTCAGGGTCCATAGAAGGTCGAATGCTCTCCAGCCGCTCTGCAAGGCTAGAAAAACGCCCACTGCCTCATCAGTCGACCAGTAAACACTGCAAGGACTGTCAGAAACCTACCAACAAACATACAAGTCATGCTGACAACTTCCAACATCTAGATTCTAGACTGCAGCAGCTACAGAAAGCCGCCACGAGGCTGGGGAAAGAGGGAGGTTTGGGGGGAAGGGGAGAGAAAGAGAGAGGAGGGAGAGGGAGAGAGAGGGAGGGAGAGGGAGGGAGAGCAGGGCAAGGAGAGAGAGGGAGAAGGGAGGAGGGGAGGGCGGGGGGAAGGGAAGTGAGGGGAGAGAGGGAGGGGGAGAGGGTTGGGGAGAAGCCTGCCAATGAGCAAAAAACATAAGGAAAAAAACATGGTCAGCAGTCATGGCTGCGGCCCAAAGACACCTCATTGTCGATTTAATGTCATTGACACGGCTGCTGACTGCTCATTTTGCACAGCTCATTCCTGACACTGGCTGACAGATGGAAAGCAACAACTCGTTTTCATTGGCTAAATCCCTATACGACAGTTGCTGTACAATCCACGCAGGACAGTCGATCCACACATTTTCTGGGAATTCATTTTCCAGCAGTCACCATGCGCCTCTGGTATTCTTGTTTGCAAGGGACTGCAGCCCTCTGGTACAATCCGGGCACAAGATGTTAAGGCATGCTCTGTTGTGGTCCAAGTTTACATTCCTAGCACAAGGCTTCTAGCCTATTCAGCAGCAGTGCAGGTCCAAGGTTCCACCACATCAAAAGGATGAGGAGACAACCTTCAGCAAATCGGGTAGGGACCTCTCTCTAGCATATCAGACCTGTTGTACTAAATACTAAATAGTAAATAGTAAATTCAACATTAATTATGTGTGGCTTCATTGCCTCCAGCTCTCATATTCAGGGCCAGTACCCTCCAAGGCTATACTTGTTGTACATGTATATTTAAACTGGCATAGGCTACATTCTTCCACCGAACATAACGCCTATGCGTTGTATTTGGATTTTTTAATTCGAATTAGACAAGAACAGCACCTTCTATGTTTTAGACCTATGGTCGACTTTTTTTCCAAATAGAATGCCCATTCAAATGCAACACCTACACATCTTCTTCAGATATAAAGCCGGCATTGTATTCGAGTTCATCACTTTAGAAAACACTTATTCCGAATAGTGCCATGCCAAAGAACGCTCTATCAGACCTTTTTTATTTTCATGGAGGGGCCCACAAGGTTCCACCCTGAGCTTCTTTTCATGGAGGGGCTCAGAAGATTGCATCACTTAATGCCAGCCTGCCCTTCACATCCGTGTCAAGAATAAGTATGTTAGGAATGTACTCTCAAATTACTAACAAATTAGCCAACTTTGTTCGAAGTACATTGATTTCTCAATTACACATACATCTATATCTCTATATAAATAATATAATATATATATATAATTATAAATTTTATAAATTTATAAAATGAAAAAAAAAAGAACTTGATATATTTTGACATGACAGTCTCGTTCCATATACAAATTCTTTGTATCCCTCGTGTAGTTTTCCATGGGGGATTAGCATCGAGCCGTGTGTTCCTTCCATCGCCACCTTGGATAACATAGAGCATGCAAAACGCAGACTAGTGTCATCTTTTGAACGTACCAGAACTTTTTTTCATTTTTTTAAATAAAAAACAGGTCCTTATTGTCCTGGCTCCATATCCATTCCATTCTGGGGAGCATCAGTCCATTTCCTATTCCACAGGGAAGTCAATGAACGTACCAGAACTTCTTTTCTTTTTTCTTTTTTGTTAAATTGAGTTGGATCCACCAGAGGGTGGGTAGTCTAAACCGTATGTGCTCATATAGTCCGTAGACTATTCCCATCCTTATCGAGGGAGATGCTAACCTTCTCTCAGCTCAACGAGCACACGTACCAGAACTTGACATTCCCCTTCAATTTTTTATTTTTTTATTTTTTATTTTATCAATTTATGTGTGTCATCCTTGCGCAGGGGCCATGCTAATCTTCTCTGTATCGTTCCAATTTTAACGGATGTCATCCGCGTCAAATTTTTGAATGTACCTGTCTTTGTTCCATAGCCACCTTGGATGAAACTGACTATGTGACATTCCGGGTAAAAAGTTATCTTTTTTTGAGTGTGCCAACTTGGATCACCTGAACCAAAAGCCTTACTAGTGTTCCCTAGTCATCCTCCTACTCTAATGGGAGAGTTTCTCCCGCAAGTGAGCCCTAGGTAAGATGGACAGGGTACATCAGTATTCGGTTTGGTGACTCTGGTCTGTATGCTTAATGACTAAGAAACAAATGACACATTGACACATATATTCCAAGAAGTCGCACTGAACTTGTCTGAAACAAATAAACCGCTCTATTTGTGGTATAATGTGGCACCTAGGTAAGAGGACACCTACACACCTGTTCGCATTGAAGAACTCCTTCAGTTCTCCATAAAATATCTGGAGCTGCTCAACAAATGCCGAACTGTACTCATTCTTCTTCGCTAGCACCCGATTAAGAAGCGCCTCCGTTGCTACCAAATCCTCGGGCCCTGCATTCCGGTGAAGCTTATTCTGGATAGTGTGTTTGATCTCTTGCTACGGTCAAAGCAGCGCAGGACATGGTAAGATTTCCAGCAAGCTATCAGCCTCTACTTCAGCCACAACAACAACACAAAACTCAGTGACTTTTCTGACTTCCCTCTTCACAATGATCTCAAACCCGAATCACAGAGTAAAGAATCATGTGTTCAAGGTGGAGTACACATCACCGCATGCCACACAATGCAACAACCACCACAGACTGTATAGCAGCAGCATAGACAGAAAAAAGAGGTAGAAGAATGAGACTTAGCTCCAACGAACATGACACAAAAAACACTCGTTTTTCCTTTTTTTTTCTTCGAGGCGGTAGCCCCTTACATTATTGTATCCACATAGTTGCAGTGCTGCTGCAAGCCAGTGCACTGGGACTGTGGAGATGATATGGCAGACACAGAGGACGTCAGACTTTCATAGCTAGGGTGAGAGGGAGAGAGAATGGTGGTCATAACCAATAGGAGATGCTGATGCACCATAGAACCAATAGGAGATGCTGATGCACCATATATAACGAGAGAAAATGGGAGGTAGGAGAGAAGAGTCCAAGGTTTGGGGGAGGAGGAAGCTAGCCTAGAGAGCGTTCAGCCATAGGTCTTTGCAGAAGAAGCCAAGAGGTTGCACGAGCTTGTCATTCGCTATCCAAGACTTAGAGCTGACAGTGTTGACCGGTCTAAGTCTGGCATCTTCAAAAAGAGGGTTTGTGGTGAATACCGGAGAAGGAAACCATCGACGGAAGGCTGGCAAGGAGGGATACACTCACTACCGGTAGTTGGCTGGCGGCTGTAGCTACCCGAAGAAGAAGACGCCAAAAGGAGGAGTGAGACGGCATCCATGTTTCCAGACTTCATTTTGTTGGCACTCGTGTTATGAAGAGAAAGTGTGGCGGCGGTGAGGTCAAGGGATACGAGGGAAGGTCACCGCAGCTACACGGTCCCCATGTGGTCATAATTGAAGAAGCAAGATCCATGCTGCTTGAGAGGACGAAACATTGTCCTCTCAAGTTCCAGCATTATTCCACTCGCCTTGCACAGGCCAGCACTGGAGAGAGAGTGGCTTTAAGAGTGACGTTGTGTCTGGTTGGCTGGTGAAGGAGCAGGCGAAAGCAAGCCAGTAGAGAGGTGATACATTCAGGAGGCAAGAGAGAGGACTCACTATGAAGAAGAGGGAGGATCAACTTGATAATTGTACTGAATTGTCATACTTTCAAAGATATCCCCATGCGCTTGATCTTCTTCATCACACAGTCTTGTCGCCCATTGCTATCTCCATTTTTCGTTATTATCATTGATTTCCCTGTGTGACTTGATTGTTAATTGCAGCATACTCACACTAGTACCTTCCTGACTGAATCTCACAGCTCTTGCAGCTTGCTGCATTCAGGAAAGTGCAAGTCTGAGGATACCGAACTTAGAAAAAGCCCTATGCCTTGAAATCGCCCTGCGTTTTGAAAACACCCTGCGCCTTGAAAACGCCCTATGCCTTGAAGAGACCCAGAATCTTGTCGGTACAAGAATCACAGGCATTGCCCTCTCTCTCTCTCTCTCTCTCTCTCTCTCTCTCTCTCTCTCTCTCTCTCTCTCTCTCTCTCTCTCTCTCTC